>NIPQ01092446.1:0-21699 GCA_002806875.1 Lepidotrigona ventralis hoosana | reverse complement strand
ACACCAGAGACCAAGAGAATAGACCCTGCCGAGTGGGTAAGAAGGAGGCAGCGGTGGTCAGTGCGATAGCGACAGCGACAGTGGGAGAAGAGAGAGAGAGAGAGAGAGAGAGAGAAAGCGTGAAAGAGAGCGGCGGAGATTCTTTCATGCCCTTCGGAAACGTCATATAGCTGTCGGGTGCCGCGGAGGCAATATTTCACGCCGGTAGGCCCGCCTGTCCCCCCGCCCTCTCCTTCGTTCCTACACTTTTGAAGGAGTTTTTACGGAGTCTCTCGATCTTTAATCACAGCTCGACCTTCCATTGTCAGTGACGTCACCTCCGACTCGGAAAGGGTGTTCGGGGGATGCTTTGTGTCGAGCTGCGCCGATCCCTCTCCGCGTCATTTGTCTCTCTGGGTGCCTTATTTGAACGCGCGCGCGAGCGCACTCACGCACTCACGCAAACGCGTCATTCTACTCGCGAGAGTAAATCGGCGCCGGGACGAAACGAACCCGCGAGCGAGCGACCGGTCGAGCTCAACTCGCTTGCGATCACCTCCCGGTGATAATCCTAATCTCTAAGTCTAAACTCGCGAGTAATAATTGCGACGTGGTGAAAAAGCTTCCCGAGGTAAAGTTCTTTATTTCTGTAATTTAATAAGTGAACGTTCGCGATGCCATTTTTTCGAATTATATCGCAATCCGACTTTTACAACTNTTTTTTTTTTTTTTTTTTTTTTTTTTTTTTTTTTTTTTGGTTCAGGGAATACTCGAAAAACGATGTATTCTGAAGATCAATAAAATCAGAAACATGTCTATTGTCATGTCACATCAATATAAATACCGTAGGAGATCTACTTTAATCCCTGTCACTGCACTGGGAGAGGGGCAATCACGTCGCGAAACGTACATTTCACCGCGAAGAGAACGTAACATTTGATGTCCCCTTACGCAATCTAAATTGTTGATTTCTCGCTCGAGTTATATAAAAACCAATATATAAGGAATTACGAGTATATAACCGTGGAGACAACAAGTGAACGGTTCACGGAGAATATCATGTTTTAGCATCTCTCAGGTAACGAAAATTTAACGAATGCCGCAACTTCAGAAGCAAAACAACTTTAAAAAGAAAATTTCGATTCGCAATGTGTGCAAATTGTTGAGCTCAAAGTTTGTTAAATCTATCGATCAACTAAATAGTCAGCTTATAAATATCGCGATTTAAATCTGCTCATTATGTTCACACGGTTCGATGCAGATGATAATCAGATTCTCTTCTCCGTTTCCAAGAGAAAGCACGAAATTCCAACGTGTTTGGCACTGATTCTCTACTCGATAGATTGATCGAGAAGAGAGAAAGAGAGGGAGGGAAGAAAGAAACACGCGACGAAAGTCTCGGAGAGACGGTAGGCGAAATTGTTCCCTCGCTCGCGAGAAGAATCACGTCGCTGATTCGCAAAATCGTGGGATTATCACGAGTGCGGATAACGTAAGCCGAACGCAATATAGAACCGAGTTCGAGTCCATCGACGAAAGACCCGAGGAAAGGATCTTATCGATCGTGTCTCGAAACGAATTTTTCTAAATATGCTCCCGATTTTTCGCTGCCGCAGGACAGACGGAGAAGGAGGGCAGATTACAAGAATACGCCGAGAGTCGAACAGATTCGTTGAAATTCTAGTTCTTTGGCCATTCCTTGGAAAAACCGCTACTCGAATATGACAAATATTCAAAACCACATGGACGTTTAACAAGAGAANCGCGTTCTTTTTTTTTTTTTTTAATTGCAAATCTAGAGATTGAACGTTTTTATATATTTTCTGCACATTCTTTGAATTTTCGCATCGTTAAATTTCCCACGAAAAAAAAACCGCACAAAAATCAGAATCTTAAGCTTAATCATCCGTGTTAAATTATTCTAAAATTTAGTTTCCCTGTCCATGATCTTCTAAAATTTATTTAATGACACAAAAATTTAACGGAACAAATTATAGCACAGATACAACTTATGTACGATATAAAGATTTAAAGAAATCAACTTTTCATACGATTATCAGTATCACATATATTGATATTCAACGTCTTATCTTTGCAAATTCATTCATCGTGAATAAATCGTCGCAAATCTCAAGGTAAATTTGAATATTCATCATTTGTCTGTGCATTCCAATTAACGAAGTTAATCAACATGGTCTCCGAATGACTCAACATTACCTACACGCGTGCAGACTAATCAGAAGAATCCGAACACGTCGTGGAATTCCGATAACGAAAGCTCACTTAGCTCCCTCCATATCCTACTCTTACTTGCTTCGATATTAAGAGACAGTACACAAGACTAACAGAAGTCATGATCAATCATAAATCAGTCATGAATATATCCGAGGTTAACTGGCTCGTAAAATCATATGATTTGACAGTCATATCTAAGATCAATCAATATTAACTGATCCAGAAGTAAAGTATCAAGTATCAAGTGTCGTTTCGCGAAACTACACTAAAAAAAAAAAAATCTCCATCTCGATCATTTCGTTCGAAAACTCGCCAAGATGACTCGTCGCGCGGAGAAAGCGGTAATTACAAGTTTGATGGACGCGATGGCGCCTCGTGCTTCCTTTCGTGAACGACGACGAAGATAACGACCGTGGACGGTGGGCAGTAACCGCCGTGAAAGTAGCTTCTCCTCTCTCCAGATCGCAAGCTTCGGCCCATTTCGTAACGGGATTTAATTCGTCGTAGAGACGACGGATCGCCGTCGTTGGGATAATACGAGGAACATACGTGCCTCGATGGACCGTCGGATCCGGGGGAAATCGTTTCGACTCGAACGTGAGCGTGTGCATCGTTCGAGGCACGAGAACGTGAAGATGGGATTTCTCGTTCAGATGCATTCACATGCAGAGAATTTCTACTTCTCGTCCAATGAACGACTGCTGGATCTTGACATTTGAATTGTTCGATGCAAAAGTGGCGTGAGCCAATGGCCCCTATAATTCGGGAGTAAGTCCCGTTTCATTTTACGTAGGAATGGCAGAGATGCTTATCTAAAGTACAACACTTATATAAAATATTTAATATAAACTGCAACTTAACACCAAGCGCCAAGCCATTTTTGCCTTTTGTTGTCGTTCAGGCTATTTGATATTTTGACTAAAGGTTGATATATTATCATACAATCTTGTTTAGAGTACCTATCACATCGTGTACCACCGGTGGTACACATGGCGCGGAACGTGTTAACAATGATAAGATAAGTTTCAAGATCATTTAAAGTTGGTCATTACACATATATTATTACATACATTTGTGGTGATTATCGAAAAACTCGTCAGAAACGAAAACGCGGAAAGAAATGTTGGAAGAGACGAGCGGACGAAGAGGAGAGCGAAACGACGTCAAAAGAGTGAGAAAGGATGGGGTGCAGTCCACGGAGTTTAAAATCGGTTAATTTAACGGTGAGGCTGGTCAACGAGGCGCCAGGGTATTTAACCGGTTAACGCGAGCGCAGGGCACGCGCGCGGGGTACGTGAAATCGTGATCGAGCGGCCGAGAGGAAGGAGGCCGCGGCGAGGAGGGGAGGGAGATAGGGAGACGAGAGACACGATGAGACGCCACTCAACGATATTATTCGAATTGATGCGGTGAATTGGCGCTGACGACATCGGAGCGCCAATCCGACCGTTTGTTTATTGGACGCGCGTTGGCGGATTCCTTGCGACCGCAATGTGGTTCGATCGAGTTCCTCCTCGTCGATCGTCGGCCTATATCGAGGCGTATCGACGGATCGAAATGCGAAACTCGGAAACCTGTGCTTGGAAAACGCTATGAGCGGAGCACGTGCGTATACATTCGCTCGCCCTCCGCTCTATCTGTCACCGTGCGACGCGATAGAAGCTATCGTCGAATTCCTTGGCGGCCGCCACGTGCGCGTAATAGCCCATTACGCGTACGTATGGAAATAATGCGATTTGCATGCCCAAAGAGACGCTCGTCGGCCGTGCCCGAAGGAGGGGCAGCTGCCCCGGGGATCGTGACATCGTTCGAGACATCGAACGAGTGACACGGAGACGAAAGTTGCGAGAAGATGGCAAATAAAGTCATCGAGCGAGTGGAGAAACGGAGGCGTGACGTTACGTCCTTAACGGCGACGATAAGAGACTGTGTCGATGTTTCTTCATCTAGTACGATTATGATCGATTATTCGAATGAGTAAGGACTAGATATTCGGAATATCTTGAAATCAAATCGAAATATTCCTACGATTATGTTGCTCCAGTCTGTGCAGGTAAGAAAGTCCCTGTGTTGCTGCAGATGTTTTGAAAATATGCAGCAACAGGGAAATCATGTTTCAGTGAGAAACTTAATAAAAGATTCACATGATGCTCAAGATGTTTCAATACAACACGCCGTGCTTAATCTTTGTAATACAATATATAACGTTTGAACAGTTAAAATTGTTAATTGTTGAATGAGTTTTTTTAAATTTCATAATATTGTCTGGCTAACTATGGCGTTCAAAATTTTTTAGTTGACAACATTCGTTTCGCTCGAAGCACTCCGGTCACAAAGTTTTGAAAATAAAAATCCCCACAATGGCTCCTTCGTCCAAAATTCGTACTTGTATTCGTATCGTTCGTTACTTGAAACAAATCCAATGATGGAAATAAAGAACGAGCAAGTATTCGTTCAAATGTAACCCAAGGATCGAGCGTCATAAGCGCCAGACTTGCGAAAAGTCGACAAAATAAGGCAAGTTGGTGGATTTTTCGGATCGGAGTTTTGCGCTTGTTGGACGAGAAGAGGCGCAACGCGTCGCATCGAGGGCGAATTTTCCGGACGGAGGGAAACGAAACAATGGTGGCGCGTAAAGCGCGGCTGGTACCGCGCGGAAGGGTGGAATCAAGGGACACCGTCGCCCGCGCGTGATTAGTCCGACGTTCGCACGGGCTACGTCTCTCTAGTTGGCACGCATTCCAACGGGGCGAATACTCCGCGCTCGGGCTCTCATTCGACTGCGTGTCTGCTTGCCCGAGGCTGGCTTTCGCAACGCGAACTCGTCCAGCCGAGTTAAATCGCTCTGCGAACCGCGCGTCGACGTCGAACGCCAACGAGAACACCTCGAAAACCACCACGAAAAAATACCACTGGCTCTCGCCCGTCCTCTTGCACATTCTCCTAACCAGATCTGCTGCTTCTCTGTTTCAGACGCGTGCGGACTGTCGGACGTGGCGCACATCGAGTCGCTTCAGGAGAAGTCGCAGTGCGCCCTGGAAGAGTACTGCAGGACCCAGTACCCGAATCAGCCGACGAGATTCGGCAAGCTGCTGCTGCGATTGCCCTCGCTGAGAACGGTGTCGTCGCAGGTGATCGAGCAGCTGTTCTTCGTCCGGCTGGTCGGGAAAACGCCGATCGAGACGCTGATCAGGGACATGCTGCTCAGCGGTAGCAGCTTCAACTGGCCGTACATGTCCACGATGTGACATTCTGTCTGGCGACAACTAGCCTCCGTGTAATGTACCCGCCCCCCTCCCCGTTCCTCCTGCCGTCGCGTCCTGTGAACCGAGGCAACAACGTCGTCGTCGTCAAGCATTGCGAAAACCTACGTCGTCGACTCGACGAATCTGAACGAAAAGACGCGTGCAACGAGGCGACTGAAGGACGAGCGGCAGCGACGGAGACGTTCGAAGGGGCTGGGTTTTCCATCCACGACGGCCGGGCATCGTCGGTGGTCGCGTTCCGAGATCTTTTCATAGCGCGATCGATCGATCAATCGAACGGACACGAACTCGCGTGTCTCTTTGCGATTCTATCGCGCTGTCCGACGACGAAGGGACCGGGAAATCGTTCGAGCCTCGAAAGAGAGGCGAGGTGAAGCTGTGACGTAGGAGCAGAAGACGTAGAAAACGCGAAAAGGAAAGGGGGGAAGAAATCGGTGTGAAGAAATGATAAATTAGCATTCGTGATCGACGTCGGGGAGGACATCTGATGTATCCTCGCGTTGATCTTCGCGATCGAGTAATTGCCGCTGGTCGAGTCATGCCGAAACCCTTAGTCACTCGTCGAAACCCGACGTTCGTTGCCATCCTACCGTCTCGCTTCTTTTTACCGTCTTCTCTCTCGTTCACGTTTCTCGCGCGCCGCTTTGCCGAAATTCACCACGAAGCAACGAAATTTTGAAGGAAATGAGGGAAACGCTGCATCCTTCCCTCGGAGGATCTCGGGAAATTTCGCGATTTCTCTTCTCGTTTCTCTTTCGAACGCCGGCCACCGGCGTCTGTCACCGTCGTCTTACGAAACTGCGTTTGCGAATTATCGCCCCCCGATCAGTCGTGTTTTCGCCACGCTACTTCGTTTNCCTTTCTAAAAAAAAAAAAAAAAAAAAAAAAGAAAAGAAAAAAAAACCAGCGATTTATATCTTCGAAAACTCGAACAAATCCTGACTGCGAGACGAGGGAGAAATCGAATCGCGTCGCCGGTTACATCTATCTGCCTTCCGACCGATGATCGCTCTCGTTCGTAATTAGAGTTACGCGGTTCGGAAGGACGCGTTCGAGGGACGACGCGAGGCCAGCCGAGAAGAAGCGAACGATTATATTTTTTCTGTGGCAAATACGTTCGACCGGATTCGGCGGTCGCCCGTCGTTTTGAAGGGAATAATCGCGAGAGCGGCGATAGTTATTCACACGATTGCGGGGAAACTCGGCAGAACGCAATGTGATACGCGCGTTACGTCGGGAAATTCCGATCGGGCTTCTCAACACATGCGGTGCTTTTTCTACGTTATAAATACTGTACGATAGCCGGGCCCGGTGGCTCGTTTGTACAGCATCGGCGAGCGACAAAATTGTTAGAAACCATGCGAAACAATCGAGCGCGAGCGCCACGCGTGTACGCGTATACGTGGCGAGGTCGAACACTAGTTACTTAGACACAACCATTTTAGGGGTATATGGGATATTTCTAGTATTTTTAAGCTGCGATCGTTTCTTAAGTGCGACGCGCCTGCGGACACACAGATACACACACACACACACACACACACACACACACACACACACATACAAACTCGAACAAATACGTACACGCATAATACACGGACGTAGAGACACAAAGAGTGAAACAGTAGCGCGTCCCCGATGAGAAAATCCACGAAGCGAACGCGGTCGAGGCGAGAAACGGATCGGACCGAGGTTCGCGCGAGCTTTCGAGAGAACTTTGACAGAGTGGATTCGCTGCGTTCGCTTCGTCGAACGCAATTTATCTCGCGGGAAGCCTTGGGAATGTATTATACCGAGCACGAGTTGCGTTGCGGTTGAGTGTACGTAGACCGAAGTGACATCTATATAGCGTTATATGTATAAAGGCGCGAGAAGATTTTTGTATAAAAATGTGTACATAATTAATATATATATACATATACATATATATATATATATATAAAATACAGATATAAATACGATTACAAACGTAAGCGCGAATATAAACACGAATATACGTATGAATGTAAAGAAATATATATGTCAAGAATTACAGAGTTTTGCACGTTTAATCGAAAACGCGTCCAATCCATCGCGACGAAAAGGAGCGACGCAATATCATCGACAGCAACAAATAGGTAAGTCGTGGGACTCCCCCTCCCCCCCCCTCCTCTCAACAAATCCAGGTAAGTTCCTCGGCGATCGTTCGACGTTTCGAAACGGGTTCTCGCGCGACGCGGACGCGTCCATACATTTCCCAGCATTCCTACACGAGCGTATTTCAATATAAACAATTGCCGAGCGAATTTTCCCCGACGCACGGCCGTGATTTCTGGCCGACGTGACGGCGATGCCTCTGTCTGCGAACGCGACCTCGTGTGCCCTCCGCACGAGGAACGCGACTCGTTTCGATTCTTCTTCAACTTCTTCCCTTGCTCTGTACTGCCTCGTATGCCTGCCTTCGTGCCGGCTGCCACTCTTCTTCCAAACTGCTGCGTCTCCCTTCGTCTTCGTATGCCTTCAAGCTCGCTACGTATATAAGCGACTACTTAACTGCCCTTCGTTCTTCTTTCTCCGTCGATTCTCCCTGGGCACGGCCGGAATTATCCCTGATTGTTGGATTCCTCGAAGAACCGTGCGATCTGGAGATCTACTCGCACTCGGTTGAGATTCGAATTGAAATGTTTCGATCTCGAGTATCGTCGAATGCCAAAGTTCCGCGTTGCTGTGGCAACGTCCCACGGCGCATTAAAATGTGACCAGTTGCGGTCTATCTCGAAGATCGATCGCGAACACTGGTTTCCGTTTTTAACTCGTGGTAGAAGTAATTTCAACGGTCATTTACAACGAGGCCATTATTGCATCATTGAATATCAGATAAGATCTCGAGTTCCTACTAATCGAGTGCTAATGAATGCCTTTCGTTTCCAAATGATGCAAGAAGAAGGAAAATCTTGAATCTCGTATTATCTGATTCTTGCATCGCAAATGGATGTAATCCTCGATGCCCAGTTCGTCGTCACTTGTATATAAATGAACTGTTCGCTAGCTAACTGTACACGCGTTATAACAACCCGAGTGCCCGAGGATGCTCGCTTTCGAGGGACGAAAGAATTCAGCAGGTGTTGGCTGCCGCGATATCGGGAGCGTCGCGAGGCGAACGCATAAAACAGGGATAAATCAGGCGAAGGATGCCGAGCGAGGCTAGGGCGAAGCAGCAAAAAGCGGGGAGAGATCGCGCGCCCGTATTCAGCCGGATGCTTAGAATTTCGATAAATCTAACTTGGCAGGAGAAACAAACAGCCCACGGGGAGAGAGATCTTTTTTCCGTGCGGGCACCGTCGTCGCGGTTTTTGGCTCCCGTTCAAAATGAATCTCGCTTCTTTTTTCGTTCCCCGGCTGCCGCGCGCGCGCGCTAAACGACGGAATAACGAACGCGAAGATTTCGAGGAACTCGAAATCGCGCTCGATTCGCCACTCGATCGGGAACTCTCGAGAATCTGGGTGGAAGGGAAAGCTGATCGCGCGGGCCGCCGCGCGTTCTTTCGCTGTTAAGAGGAATTTTGGATCGAGTCCAGATCCAGGAAACGTTAGAATCGATGAATCTCTCTCTCTCTCTCTCTCTTCTGGATCGTTCCGGTTAGAACGTTGGATACGAGTGACAATCGTTTGTCCCATCGCGACTTTTGTCGCTTTCGTCTCGAAACGCGAGAACGTTAGAATCGGGACGATTCGAACCACGGTACAGAATCAAGAATAGAGCTACGACTGCCATATTTTCTATTACCATTAATCCTTCGAGTCACGCTCATGGTTTCGATTTGAAAGAAAGAGTAAATTGTAGTCCTATGGAGTATGAATTCGAAGCTTCAATTCTTCGAATTGAAGATTGATAAATACAAATTATATATAATCCTTCGAATGCTTTACATCTAACAGGATGTAAAATGTTAGAAAATAGTTAATGAAGACTGAGAAGAAAATGGTAAGACAAGAACTGCTTTTCATCGCAACGTGTAAATTTTTGAGCGAATAGAATCTCTCTTTAAGATAGAATGCGAATGCACAGTTGAAAATGAAATCAGCTTCGTTCAGTCAAAAATCCCTGATACTCGTAGGAAACCTTTCTTTATTGAAGCAAACAATCATTAAAGACGTATGCGAACGACAACAATTTAAAAACTACATCTTGGAAAATAAAAGAATTACTGTTTGTCTGTTCTTATAAGCGTCAGATGCATGCGCATCGAACGCATTAATATCGATAGTTTGCCTAATATGAAAACAATATTTAAAAATACAAATGAACGGAATGGTATTTATTATGATATATATATATAGTTGATAAATTTGACTTGCTTGAAACGAATGGCATACAAGAACAATAGAAACACGCTCGATCCAATCGAAAAGTTTCCAAAAGCGTACGCTTTACTACTGAATTTCTAAGTCAGACGCACACGCGTGTACAAAATTCCATTCTTTACTCCTCTTCTCTAACCGGCGAACGATCAAACGGAGCAGAAGGGTACCGGGCGGCCCGTCGAAACAACTTCCGTATCCATCTTCCGTTTCTTGATGGAATAATGCGCGCTCGTTGCGCTGGAATTAGCGGTCGCGGCCCACGCGCGGATCGCGATTCGTTGAAACGGAGGCGCAGCTCGGCGAGGGCGCGTGCACGCGGCGACGAGGCCGTTTTTAACGAGCTCGCGCGTCTACGTGGTGCACGGTGTGCCCGTGCCGTGCGTCGCGTAAACGAGAGGCGGAGCAACCGCTTCCAAGAGGTCAGAGGCCACTACCAATCGCAATCTCCCGATAACCACTCTTCTCGCTGTGACTCCTCTTTCTCTCTCTCTCGTCGGATGTACGCCGGGCTCCAGTTTTTTTTTTCTCTCCTCTTTACGCACTACGCACGTAGTATGCGTCTACGTGTAAGCGCCGCCCTCTCCGCCACGCTCTTCTCCCCTCCGCCCCCGCCACGTTACATTAATCCGATTTTGCGAGAAGACGGAGGATTCCAAGTCAAACGGACCAATTCGTCACCCGGAATCGATTCGATCGTGTTCACCGACAACCTCGCGCGTTTACGATATAAACGACGTGTCCCAGCGTCCGCATAATCGTTCGATTTGTACGCGTCGCTCTTCCGCTCGACTTCGTTTCTCCGCGACTCCCTTATCGACTCCGTTTCACACGGAGACAAATAGCTTCTCCCTTTTTTTTTTCTTTTTTCTTCATCCATTTCGTTCAGTTCCGGCCTCTGCATGCGCACGCGCGTACGTATGCATGTTTTAATTAACTATTCTCTAGATTTTACGTTCTTGTTCAGACAATGTAATCGAGAACGAATCGAACGTGGCAATTGTGGTTGTAACCAGGTCAATTGATAATACTTTTTAAATTAAACACTTACTCTTTGTTCGTCAATTACGAATAATAAAAAAAGACTTTTCCTTTTTCTTATCGTTACGTCGACGATAGCACTATCTCCGACCGAAAACATGAAACACATTGAGATTGGAACGTATTCGCAATTATCCCACTAGCGCCATCCAACGATCACTTTCTGAATCTCTTGGTTACCTACTCTAGTTTATTCGTCGGTTAACTTTCGTCACAGACTGTATTTTACGGACTTTCGAGACCTGAAATACCGACATAGTAAAAAAAATCGATGGTCTTTTAGCGCACTCTACGTGAGGAACTAAAATGATCGAAGTTGGTCAAGTAGTAACTGCGCCAAAAACATGATTTTTCAAACCCATTAAAGTGTGTCAAATCATAGACAAGGTATATGAACAGGCATTGCATGACCATGTATTTTCGCGACCATGGTAATAAGGTTGAACTTATCATTTCCAATAACCGGAACAAAATAACTTTGTAAACCCATTAAAGTGTGTCAAATCATAGACAAGGTATATGAACAGGCATTGCATGACCATGTATTTTCGCGACCATGGTAATAAGGTTGAACTTATCATTTCCAATAACCGGAACAAAATAACTTTGAGCCACGTAATTATTTTTTCTGCGTTTCTCTTTCCTTCTTTGACCGGGATACAATGTACGCTTGCTAAGATCTTTCGAAGAACGCGTAATTGAGAAATTTAACTCGGTCCTCTGAAAACGTTATTCCTTCTTCGCAAATGAAAAATTATTCGTTCCGTATTTAATTTTTGACATTTTCTGGGATAATTTGATTCGNCACGTGTGTGTGTGTGTGTGTGTGTGTGTGTGTGTGTGTGTAAGAGAGAAAGAGAGAGAGAGAGAACGAATGAATGGATTAGAGAGATATGCAAACTACACGCACACCTTATAGCCTTCGTTCTTCCGCACCGATTTGATTTCCTCTTGCGAATCCAATCGCACTCCTCCTTCCTCCCTGCCATCCTGAGCAGTTATTCGACAGGCTCGACCCGTACTCCAAATTTCTTCTAAAGTCAATACAGGAGTTTTTTTCTTTCTTTTTCTTTTCAGGAAGAAAGAGCTTCCCTTTTCTTTACTTCTTCTTTGAATTCATTTTACCTATTGTACCTATTTGAATAGGTATCGAAATTCACTGTACGTATACCTTTGGTATTTTCGTAGTCACGGGCAATCGTTTACTTCAATTATATAAATAAATCCGGTATGAAGACTGAAAAATTTAGAAAAGAATTGTTCTTCTTACATATCATAATACGTACAGTATTCATTATCTTGAATACTAATTGAGAAAACGGTAAGCATTTTAATTTTACGAATCAGCTCTCATTCTCTGAACCAAATTGAGGAAAGACGATGGATTTTGAATCTGTGCATATATATTTGTTGTTTTCTTCAACATGGGCCTGTTTATATAGAAGAACGATCGAAGAATCTTCGATCGAAGACCGATCAGCGAAGGTGCGCAAAAATCGTAACAATCCGATCTATAAATCCACGCGATCCCTAAGGGATTGCTCTATCTTATATAGGCATTTAAGGACTACGTGTCTAAGTATGTATGTATCTGTAAGTTGTGTGTTAGCATGTCAAGCGTGAGATATAGAGATGTAATGCCGATGAACACTTGAAAAAGGATAAAAAAAAAAAAGAGAGAAAGAGAAAAGACGCCCGAGTCGGCGTTTAGAGGACGCGAAGGCACGTCAACCCTTTGCGAAGAAGAGATTTTTTTCTTATTTATTTATTTTGTTAATGATATGTCCTTTGCCGAAGACTCTGATCTTCATTAAATTGAGACATTTGATTGATTATAGAGAAATATAACGTTACTTTCCACTTTGTACTAACATTCCTTTATTTCCTTAATTATTTCAAACGTAGCGGACGAATGTTCTCACCCTAAACGCTAGCGAACTACCAAAGTGATCGAGATAAAGCAGTTTAAATAATAAATTCACAACGATGCGATTTTTATACGTTTCATTGACCTTTTGATTGATGCAAGCTTTATAAACTGTAGTCGTCGGTAGTTCGAGCGTCGAGGGGTGCAGCAAAGGGTTAAAGGGTGCCGCAGACAACATAAGATACCCCGCCGAGAATCTAGTCTTATAGCGTAACTAATGCATTAATTATTAAATACTAATGAACGCGAAGCGCGATCTACATTGCCTTTCGCCTGACTATTACTATACGTATCCTCGAATCGTCTGGCGGGGTGAAGTGGCGGTCGTTTTCGCAGCTCTGCCCGCGGCCATCGTTTTCCCTTTTCCCTCGAGGAGCAATCGAGAGACGACTCATCGCGCCATCGAGACAGCGGGACGTTAAAACGAATCAATCATATCGAGTACCGTGAGAAGTGAGACAACAAACGCTAATTTACTCTTAAAATTAGAACATACGCCAGGGAATCTCGTCCTTCGGACGAGAGGAACACGGGAAGAAAGAAAGAAAGAAAGAAAGAAAGGAAAACATCAATCCCCCGTAGGACGAGGAATCCCGCGCAGAGCCGGAAAAAAATAGTATTTACGATAGAAAATAGTGGAGTGCTTGCGAAGCTGTTTCGCGCGAAACGAACGCTGTTGGATGTTTCGCTTTCTGCGATGTTTAAAANTTTTAAAAAAACAAAAAAAAAAACAAAAAAAAAAACTAAACAAATAAATAAACAAGCGAAACCGCCCCCAATTCGCCGTTACACTATCAACGTACAAACGATCTTACAGTTACTATTTTTTACTTAGAATACTATTTCCTCCAGCTCTGGCTACGGCCAAAACACACTGTATATATATATATGCATTTCGTTTGATTTCTCGTTCAAAATTTAGCGAGGTTGTAAAGAGGAACAACACAGCGTTTCTTGGTAAACTAATCTCTGCTCCGTTCGATCATTGTGTTAATAACCTTCACTTCGATGATCTAACTACGATTGCAAAACGAAATTGCCGAAGAATCTTTTTCGAAACACGATGCAACTCACAGCGCCGAATTTTGTAATACTTATACAATAGCTCTCTCGAGGAGCTTTATTTCGATGCAAGATAAAATTCGCTGGATCCTCGAGATCACTCTCGCCCACGGGGGTGGAGGAGGGACACCCACTGTTTAAGTCGAAACTGCCGGTCTCTCTTTTCTCCTTTTTTTATTTTTGATAAGTTCCCACCGATCAGGGAGGATTATATTATAAATATATAAATATAAATATATATATATATATATACATATACATATATTGTAATAGAATATCGTCGCAATGCTGGATTCTGCATTCACACACATTCCTCAAGACACGATGTCGCTGTATCTACGTTAAGTGTGATAAATGCGGATAAAATAGATAAACGATTGACAAGGCGTCGACGGCAACGACGACGACGGCGACGGCGACGAAAGCACGACGAGGACGGCGATGACGACCGCGTCCACGACGACGATGGCAATAATCGACGATGCTCTCTCGCGTGTCACTCGCCCTCTTGCAAACGCTCTGTGCATATCTATTTATTGTTCTTCTCCGGAAATCTGACAATGAGTCTCAGATTTCTCGTGAATATCCGACGCTTGAGATCCCAACTTCACTCTGTACTTATCGATTAGTCCTGTATATTTATTATATTGCGAAGGAAAAGATGATTATTATCCTTAGTCTATCACACGATCATAATCATCGTTGCTGTTATTGTTATTGTTATTGAGATTGTTGTTGTTGCTGCTGCTGTTGTTATCGCTGTTTTCGACACTGTTTTGCCCTGATCGTTCGGGGTTGCCGTCGTGGTGGACGTCGCCATCGCCATCGGCATCGGCGTAACCGATACGCTAATTAAACAATAAGATACGACTATCGCCTACTCAATGTACAATATGTAGTATTTACCTGTTGTTACCACCAAACCGTCATCAAAGATATATAAAATATTGTAATTGTAACAGATCGCTGTTGCTATAATTCTCCAACTCCATTCTCCATTGGACTCCATTAATGTTACAATCATAGACGGTATTACAGTCATTGATAAAAAAAAGAAAGAGGAACAATAATTTGTATATTATGATTTTTATTTGTTCATATAAACAGCTATCAATGATTTTATTGTCATGATCGAGTAAATAGGAATCCTATAAATATGAGGTATTGACGTGTCATTTGTATTATAACAATGAAAATGAAGTTTAAGATAGTAATTGAGACTGATAAATGAATATGAGAATTATCTATAAAAATCAGACTAACGTTTAATTGCTTTAAACAGTATATGCATTTTAAATTAAAGATATTCATTAAACCATCTCCTGTCATATTTTGAGATCCATTTGTGGCAGCCAAGCATGTTGTTCTGAATGATATATTTCCAAGTCCATGGATTTAGATTTGTCTCCTCCATTGTTTTCTTCTCCTCTGCCATTTTATCCATCAATTCTTGACTAACTGCCATAGCATGGCAAGGTAGCCTTTTCGCAATATTTATTAATACAGGTTTCACCTAAAAAAAATTATGCATAATATCGCGTGTTAAAATACTAATGATCGATAACAAGTCAAGAAGTTACAATAAAATTTCTTCAATACCTCGAAATATTCTATGGGACCGCCAATTTCTATGATAATTTGTCCTGGTTTTACTGGAGTAACATAATGATCTATGGATCCTTTTCCAGAACCCATTCGCGTTCCTTGAGCCTATATTAAACATAAATTACAATTGACAATTTCTAATATTATTTCATAACAATTACCTTCTTAGTGATAGGTTGCCAAGGTGTAGGTATTCTCCAAATTGCAAATATTTTATTATAGTCTACATTTCTTAAAATTGTCATACGGATCATTTCGAAATTCTGGTATCTGAATCTGCCACCACTTGTCGCCTGAAAAATTTACTTTCTTATATTTTATAAAATCAATATGGAGAATTTTTCAATTGTACTATTTATTCTCTTACTACTATGCCATATTGTTTATGTAATAGGGTATTGTGATATTCCTCTGGACCACGCATTAATCTCAATTTCTTTTGCATTCGGAAAGATGCTATTTGAGGTGGAAGTATAGGCACTCTTGGCACAACTCTGAGCTTGTTACGATCAGGATATTCAACATCTGCAAAGGACAATTAATTGTTAATGATACGTATGTCTTCTTTGTTCAGTTTTATATCAAGTACAACTTTATTAATTATATATCATTATCATTATATTAATTTCAAGTACAACCTAACTCTTTCGGTGCTGAGAAAGACTTTACTCCAGCTGCTGGTACTGATTTAAATATAGAACATGCTGTAACATAATGTGAATTACTAAAAATGAAAGATTTTCAAAAGGTAATAATTGTTATGAAACTTACATGACAACAACAATTTCGAGATATTCCTATACAGTTGCATTTTTACAGTAACTTTTTTAATCTTATATTGTTAAAAATATATGTAGCAATATTGTTTTTTAAATGCTGTCACTTTCTAACCTTTATAACCTCAAACTTGTACTGAATTTTAAATATTCTTTTAAAATATAGAGATAATATTTAATTCCAAAATGTTTAAAGTGACAATATTTTTAATTTCTTTGGTACATTTCTATTATAATATTATAAATACATAAATAAATTTGTCGTACACTAGTGCCTTTCTTGTTTGGAATATATTATCTGCTGCTATCTATCGATCATGTTAGTACTATTTAGCTGAACAAATACGTGCTGCCATCTATCGAGGTTTTAATGCTATTATATTTCAAATCCACAGTTTTGGCGCGATTTATCTAGTTATAACAAATAATGAAATGTTCCTAGACAGATGTTACTTTATACGCTACGTACTATCATTTTGTAACGAAAGACTGTTCATTTTTGATTGAAACAGCTGATTCGAATTAATGTGTAAAAATATTCTAAAGAACTGTGTTTCCTCAGACGTACCTGACTCCGAGTGACTTAGAAATTGTAAAAGAACCAACATTGAGCAAAGATATGTATCATCTCCATGAAAATGTCCAAAGGAATGTCGCTTTTTGGCGAATCGTCCTGTATTACATACTCTTTGGAGTTTGTTTTTCTGTTATATCTTATCTATGAAGTGTGTACCATAAAATAGTAATTGACAATGGCAGACAACGAGAAAATTTTTGCTTGCTCCTCGACTGGTTGCAACATGGTAAATATATAGATTCATCATGTTAAAAGTGATGAACATTTTGATGCATCTTCCTGTGAATTTTTCAGTTGTTCTTTCACTGAAAGAAAGAAAATACGAATTTATATAATTGTTCGAATGTTATTTAAATATTTTCCATTTACCTTGCAGAGTTTCACAAATGAGGACCAGTTGTCGATTCATAAGAAGAAACATGACATGATGTTAAATCTTGGAAATAGCTCAAAGAATGGCGGTTTCGTCGGTAAGTTGCAACATAAGCTTTTATCTTTGAATTATATTTCAAACGTAGAGACAAATGAACAGTGAGATACTTGTACATTTCACAGCAGATCAAACACCTACCCCGACGCGTTTCATTAGAAACTGTGAAGAAGTTGGCCTGTTTCAAGACTTGCAGAACGTAAATCCTTTTGAAGAAACTTTTAGGAGGGCAGTAGAGTCAGGGAACACCGGTACATTGACAGTGCCAGAGGTAAATAATGGAATTTACATAAATGTCCATCTAATTGACCTATCATATAAGTATCCCCCTAGGCTGGAATCACAGATGATACTCTGCATACACCACATATATTTCCCCACATAGCTGACGTACTATCTACCAGCAATCAAATGTTGTCAGAAAATTCTGTGCAAGAGTGTGCGAGTATATCGATCGCTGAGAAAAGCACAGAGGAAAAGAATACTATTGATACGGAGGTTTGCAATTCTGTGAAACTCGCTGAAACGGACGAACAGAACTTGATGAAGAAAAAGTTAACTATTGAACGAAACGTAACGTTAACAGAGAATATCATTGATCAAGTAACACACACGTCGATAATGCCGAAGGTTTTACAACAACATACCCCGCAATTGTAAGTGTTTAATTTTTATCTCGTTAAAGAATTTAACATTCCTGAACAAATGAGTGAAGAATAAACTCTTGTGAAGATCGATCAACGGCGAGGAGGTACAACTGTTGCTAAAAACGGCCGATGGGAAATTAATGCAACTGTCGGCAATTCCGGTTTGCGATTCCGTTGGTACGACGAATGTACAATCGTTGAAACAACAAACGGTTGTCATAAGAACGGAACCCCTTTTGCAATGTAACGCAAGATTGGAGTCGAAAAAACCAGCAGTTTCGACGCTGTCGCTAGCCAAAATGGTATATTTCGCTGTATAATTTCGAATATATTTGAATGAAATAATTATCTCCTTTCGGGAAATTAATATTCTCGTATAATTACAGAAATTAAAGCAAACACTGACAAAAGGTGTTGGCTCGCAAAGTCAGAAATCCAATAGCAATTTCCGGAAAGATGAGTTAAATAGTTCCAGAAAGGAGAATAGAAACAAAACGGTAGAGGATCAGTTGAAAAAGAAAGAAATTCTCGAACGTAATCGTGCCAGTTCGATGAGGGCAAGAGCTAAGAGAAAAGCGTGGATACAACAGCTGGAGAGAACGGTTGCTAATGTGAATGAGACCAACGTGGCTCTGCAAATGGAAATCAAGGTTTTGCGAACGGAGGTTGCTAAATTAAAGACACTTCTCTTGGCCCATAAAGACTGTCCCGTCACGAAGGCGATGCAGAAAGGTAAGAATAATTATTTCCAATTTAGATTTTATTCTTTATTTTATTATTCTTATACATCGTTTACAGGAAACGGTATAGTACTTGGTCCAAAAATAATATCCGTAAATTCAGACACTATAACGAATCCAATTCCAGTGGCGTCTACGATAAAAAGGGCTTTCTCTTCCACTGACGTATCTATTATGCCAAAGAAAAAATTATCTCTGGCAACCTCGAAGAATCCCATAATCTTCCCGAAAGTAGATTGCAATACAAACCTATCGATTCCCAACACTGCACTAATAAAAACAGTACCTACTTTAAAAATTATGAGCGTCGGGCAACTATTAACAGAGAAGGAAGAGCAGAAACAAATTTTTATCGTGCAGAATCCTTCGAAAAAGATAGAGAATCCCACTAGGCAAATAATTCAAATTAACCCTAATTACGAGATTGACCAGAGCGCGTCAAAAATTAATGAAACGTGAATTTGCTCAAAGATATAAAGGATAAAAAAAAAAGATCAAAGTTACATTAAATTTCCATAAGGAAATGACAGTGTAGCGTTGCAAGCGTGGTAAGCTACGATCATTTTAAAGTTCGCGCGTTTTGATTAGGTATTCGGGCGGGCTTCGCTGTTACAGAATACAGCACGAGTATACGTATTTTTTCTATTTTACTCGTACAATTAATTAAGAACCTACTTAGATTCAAATCAGCAAATAAGAACGATGAAAATGAATATGACAAATTTTGACTATTGTTTTATAACAAATTGAAGAGCGTTGTTTCGAAAATTTTCTACTTTCACACAGTCTGAGAGGAATCATGTATTATTTATTTATTATAATAAATCGAGTATTTTCTGACAATGTTTTTCAATTGCTTTATTTTACATGGTTACACGATCAGTACATTATATAGCCGTCTCCTCATAGAGGAGATTCTATTAATTGAAAACTAAGCTATGCATGTTTTCATTTACCGCGTGTTAATTAAAAAAAGAAAGACATGTATATCTATAATATTTATTATTTGTCCGCATACATATAAAAGATAGATCTGTTATATATATATATATTATGATACCATCGTTCAAATAATTATTCGTGTTAAATTACACGGTGTCCTTTAGTGTTAAAAACCTTGAAATTTTAGAATCAATTGTGCATCAATTAGAAATTATACAAAATTTCAATTATAAAATCTTCCCATCGAGTGAGTTTCTTCCCAGTCCAACATTGTAAGAGATCTCACGATGATTCTGTGACCCTCCGGCCCTTATCAGTTCTCCGTCCAGTCGTCTAACAATTCTACACCGGACAGGAGAATGATAAGGGGCTTTGGGCACGAAACGCCTCGACCAGGCTATTAAAAACTTCCTTTGCCGCTTGGTATCCAATCTTCACGTGATGTCCTGTGGATTCTGAAAAAGAATACCCTAATCTACCCCTCGAACATATCGGTTTTCCCCTAGTTACATAAGCTATACTCTCTCTCTCTCTCTCTCTATATATATATATATATATATATATATATATATATGTATACTTCCGATGAATGACAGGCATTGATAGAAATAAGTAATTACCGTCTCCTGCCATGCCTTTTATCGCGTAATTTTATCTAATCGCCAGTGGAATTTATATTTATTCTCCGATTACGTACGCAGAACGTACTGACATAGTTTGCAACCAATCTGGTATTTTGTCGGCCAGTTTCCCTCTCTCGATGCTGCGCCGAGACACGAGCAGGCCAAAGGAGAGAGATACCACGGAGACGGCAAACCACGATGAAAAAGGTCTGTGCTTTTTCGACAAACAAGATTTCCGTCCCTTGAGTCACACGGATGACTCACACGGCCAGAACACAACGGGCCAAGTGAGATGTAACTGAATTATCGGTTACTCGGTAAATACCAACGGCTTTCCTACGTCGATAAGCCTAAGTTCGATAACTGAGCCGTGTTGGGTAAAACGTGTCCTTTCTTCGTATATCCCGGCGAGTATCTTATCGCTCATGAAAAAGCCGCAGGCTTCCCTGCCTTGCATCTGAAGATGCACGGGAAAGTAAATCGGGAGATCGGGACGAAACGCACGAGGGATTCGTGAATATTGTTCGTGTAAGAGAAGGGAGAGGGAAAAAAACAGATCTTGTTAATGCAATATGGGTGTTGGATGTTGTGGAAAATTTGAAGAGGTGATTGGATTTAATACTTAGGATCCTTTAGATTCAGTCAAATTATTCAAGGTCAAGTTAATTCCACGACATGAAACTTTCCCTTGCTTTTATACTAGAGAGTTGAAAAATTGAATAAACTCGTCAAGGGAGAATTCAAATAAATCTAGACTGGCCTGGAATTTTTCTGAGAGGAAACATCAAATTATACTATATAAATACAAGGCAGATTCATTTGAAAGCGTCGCTCAGATTGCTATCAAAGTGTTGTATCACCGAAAGGAGGGTCGTTAGATTCTTTCTCGTTAGAAGAGAATCGTATAAAATACAAGCAATGTCCTTAATTCGAAGTAGTAAAAAGTTCAGTTGCACGAGCAAGGGACTGTTGCGAGCCTCGTACGTTGCTCGTGATTCCAACTAGGCATGTCATTCTTAGAACCCTCGCCGCTTCTACGTTTTTCATTTCCAACTTGTGGGCAGAAATAGATCACATTGCCCCTCGCGGGTTTCCACGTTTCACGGCCCTGAATCAAGCTCGCATGGCTATTATACAACACGCGCAATCTTCTAACCTTGGGTCCAGACTGACCAGTTTCTTTCGTTTTCGATGCCTGCAGGGGAATTATCAGCGGGAAACGCGGTGTCACTGAACTATAATTTTTTCCCCCTGGCTATTATACAACACGCGCAATCTTCTAACCTTGGGTCCAGACTGACCAGTTTCTTTCGTTTTCGATGCCTGCAGGGGAATTATCAGCGGGAAACGCGGTGTCACTGAACTATAATTTTTTCCCCCTTTAAAGAGAATATACTGCCCTAATATTTCGATTCTCGTGGAGTGTTAATTGGTCAAGTGGGAAAGAATTCAATGGCAGGGGATTTTCCAACTCCTCCAGAAGTAAAGAAAGTATACAGTTCCTTGTG
>NIPQ01092445.1:0-39888 GCA_002806875.1 Lepidotrigona ventralis hoosana | reverse complement strand
TGAACACTCTTTAAAATAGCATTATTTTCTTAACATATCATTTTAAGAAATGAATTTGTTATTTAATTCTCGAATCATACCAACAGATATCTATTCGCTTTCCAATTTCTTTTTTTTTTCCTCATTAAATGCCCCATGTGCTTTGTAATTTTTTTTACAAAATTGTCCTTTCCTTCTAGAATATTGATATTGTAAGCCAGAGATGGTTAACGTCTCGCGAGCCCTTGCCCCTATTTTCTTGATCACTATTCACACATTGTTAGTTGATTTCCCTACTAAGAAAGTGGAGAGAGTAGCGCTAGCGATCAAGAAAATAGGGGCAAGAGCTCGCGAGACGATAGTTAACAATCTCTGATTGTAAGCAATTGAAAAATAGCATTATAAAAAAGAGACATGTAAAATAATAGTATCTGTACTACGTCCATAACGAGAAATGATTGTGCATATCATTCCTTAGAAAAATATTTATAAATTGTGGGAATAGAAATATTACAACAATGTATCTCCTTTTGACTAGGTTAATAAATGAACAAACAAATAAACAACTTAACGAACAATACAAACAATAAATAAATAAATAAATAAATAAATAAATAATCGAATATTCAAATTATTGCGTGAAATATATAAAAATAACGAAGTATATAGATAGAAAGAGAACGGAGGGAAGGGAGTATTCTAATTTCGTAATTCAAACGTGCAATTTGAATAAAGATGGATCCTCTGATGGTCCCGCAAGTGATGTCGATGCTTGAACCGCTTCTTACACCAGGCACATTGAAATCTTGGCCCAACGCCGCATTCTAGTCGTAAATGCCTGGTTAAGTTGCACTTGTGCGAATAAGTACGACCGCACTTTGGACACAAAAATGGTGGCCCATCTTCCAAATCCTTCAGCATGTTCCAAACTGCAACATTTTTTTAAACACACGATGAAACATTTGTCTTGCATTTGGCGCGAGTGAAGAACAAGCATTTGTACGACAAGATAATACATTAACACCTGCACGCTCTTGTATTTATCCATAAACGCTAGGACGAGGTACACATATACACGTTTTTGTGTTCACGTGTTTGAAACTCGAGGGATTATCGCTTAGGCGGCACCAGAAGAAGAAGCGTAGCGTGCAGACCGCCGCCCGGAGCGCAAGTGTTAATAATGGGAAAAAGAATATAATAAATTCGAGAATCTTATATCGAGCCATGCTGTTGCAAAACAAATATGTTTCTTTCCCTCTCGATAAACGTCAAATTTCAGCTCACTATGAATAATCTATCTGACAAGTCACAAGATACTTCTCGCATGCAATTATTAATATCTTTATGAAGAATTTGATCGTGGAATATATCGATTGTCAAGATTGTTTCCCAACAATATAACAGAATGGTCTCCATAAATCCTTACAATTCCTATTCCTATTTTAATAATACTAGATAATTAGTAATACAGGAGGATATATAATGCTTTTATAAGAAATTGATAATAAAATAATAATTACGTAAATATTGTAATATTTATTTTCGGTACATACAGTTATGAATATTTGTCGATATCCACGCACAGGCGAGTCTTTTTCTATACACTATACA
The DNA here is from genome assembly GCA_002806875.1 of Lepidotrigona ventralis hoosana. NCBI lineage: Eukaryota > Metazoa > Arthropoda > Insecta > Hymenoptera > Apidae > Lepidotrigona > Lepidotrigona ventralis. The sequence goes on along the minus strand of NIPQ01092445.1, from coordinate 38,298 downwards.
CGTATACTCAGACAAACTTGTTTCCTTATATACATTTTTGTATATACATATACAATAAGAATTTATTAATTTAATTCATCTTTATCTTACGTTCTCCTTACTTTGTCGCATATTTACACATGTACCTTTTTTCCATTTACAATAGACTACTAAATTTTAATATCAAATTAAAAAAGGATAAATGGCAACGAGTAACGTTCAGAGATCATTGACGTTAAACCTATAAACTTTCGTTACGTATTTACGTTCACTGATTAATGAAAGTGTACTTAAGATTTTTTGTGAGTTCTCATATGTAAAACCAAGTTGTGTTTATGCTTCGATTTCTTGTGACATATGGGACATTCGAATTGCGGCTCGACGCCACATTCGAATTTGATATGTCGGTTCAATGAGTGAGATCTTGTATAAGCGTTTCCGCAACGTGAACAAGAGTAAATCGAAGAGTCGCGGACATTCCCATTCGCATGATTCCCCACCACCACCGATGGTTTGTCAAATCCATTCTTCGGCATCTTCATTGAGGCAATGAAGTCGTTCAGACAATTCCCAGAATGCTGTACCTTGCCCGAACAATCGCTACTCTCGGAAACTGTCTTCTCTGCCACTTGATTTTCCGCCATCAATTGAAGATACAAGCTTTGGTATTGATAATACCATTCGATCCCTGCATTTGGCGAGTACTTCCGTTCTAGAAAATAGATAATAAAATCAGTATCGTTGTACATTGTCTCTCAATCGCTTCCGACGATTCGCATCTGTGACCAATTTATATATATATATATATNCGCTACTCTCGGAAACTGTCTTCTCTGCCACTTGATTTTCCGCCATCAATTGAAGATACAAGCTTTGGTATTGATAATACCATTCGATCCCTGCATTTGGCGAGTACTTCCGTTCTAGAAAATAGATAATAAAATCAGTATCGTTGTACATTGTCTCTCAATCGCTTCCGACGATTCGCATCTGTGACCAATTTATATATATATATATATATTTATTTTTATTATATCATTATGTCGCTAGTTGCTCAAAACAAAAGACGATGAGAAAAAGGGCGGATTTACACAGAGCATGAATCGAGATACGTCTGATTAACCACCGATTATGTGAGAACGATTATCTCCAGATTTAAATCACCTCTGACCTTCCTTTCCTTAACTTTTACAATTTACGCAACAGAATTTGAATATAAATCGCATTGCGAGTGCTATTTAGACATTTAGACATTCAATAAAACATAGAAATCATTTAAATATTGCTTCAATGTCCAAATATCATCAAACGCGGCTTATTTTCAAGACTTCATCGTGTCTACTCCCATTTTTGTACGTCACATTTATTATTAAGCAAATGTGAAACCTGTTTCGTAAAATGAATAATGGAGATGAAACTGATTTTCTCCTAAGTATTGATACACATACGAGGTTTAGGTTGGTTCATTGCAAACAAGGCTTGATGTTATGGTTAAGTAGCGTGTTAAATTTTCACATAAGCAGCCACACTTCCGTTGCAACAGTTAAACACTTGACCGAAGTTCCTTATCCTTTGTTTTCAATTCAATTTATTTCAAAAAACGGAGAGCGATGTTGATTCGGATACAATGTTTAGTAAGCAGATCGATGAACAATAGGTCAATAAGATAAGACAGTAACTTGCAATTTATTAAAATGATTGCAATTAAGTTAAAAATGATACTGACATTATTAAAAAAAAAGATATAATGATAGTTAAGATTTTCCACAATTCTTATTATGGTTTCCTAGTATTTATACGATCAGGTATCGTAATTTAGCGTTACGTCAGTATTTACTTACACGCTTATGGATATAAATCGATTATATAAGCTTCGCAGGAATTTGGTGAAATTTAACTGATCCGTGTCTGCCAAAAAGATCGGCGATAAAACAGGTCATAAATAATATTAATAAACATATCCTAAAGCAGTCTTATTACAATTAACATTCTGAGCGTGTTGAGTATCTCCACGAGGAACATCTGTTTTTTTTACCTTCCAAAGAATCAATATAAAAATATTCTAGCAATCATTCATCAAACAAAGATCACTGAAATTTCAATACAAGTTCAATGAGGCTTCGGTAGTTTGTGTCGCCCCTGATAATGTTCATTCAACTTGTACTGGTGATAGAACTTTTTCGGGCACAATTTGCAACAGAACTTTTTCTCTTTGTTACCACATTCAACCCTTTGATGCCTTAATAAACTGTCTCTCCACTTGTACTTCTTGCCACAACCGAAACAAATATTCATCAAGTTGCCATCGTTGCGCAAATATTTCATTTCATCTTTTTGCGGTAAATTCATGCTGGGCATGTAAGACTGAAGTCCCGATGACAAACCGTATGGTAGTTGCAACGAGAAGCAGCCATCTGAAATTCAAGAAACAGACAAAACGTTTAAGAAGCATTTCTGAATTTTTATACGAAAGCGAAATAATAGTGAAAGGAAACTTTAGAAGCGTAATTCGAACATTGGGCAACCTTTTTCAAATATACAGCCAACTCTCGACAATATTAAACGCTATCGGAAGCGTTTCGAATGATCGATACGCGTGGTGTAAATCCAACAAGTGAACACATGATACTTTATTTTTTCGATCGATTTTACAGTCGGTCTACTAAAATGCCATCTAAAAAAAATTCTCTATTAAACGAACAGCACTCAACAGGTGTAATAACGTAAGATAAAATATTGAAACAACTTTATTAAATGAAAATAAAATCCAATAAATTGTACGCGTGTACAATAACTATTAAATGAATATAAAATCCAATAAATAGTACGTACAATAATTATGACTTGTGAAGCAAAACTAAACTAAAATAGAAAATAGACAGAAACAAAGAAAATAGTTCTAAAAACGAATTTTATCGTGGTTTATGATTAATAAACTTAATTCGTAGTCACTATCGAAGCATTTTCGTTTTAGGAAGAAATACAGAATGTATGGATGCATTTCTCCTCTCACATTCCTGATAGAGTGATTTTTTTTTTTTTTAAGTTACTATTTCTATTGTACTTTCAATTGTGTTTTCATATAGACATCGATTATTAATATGATTTCATTACGATACAAAGCATAAAAAAAAAAACGTCAAATATACGCATGTTTAATCTCTTTGTGCAAACGAACCCATTTTTGAATTTACAAATACTATTTGGCGTTCATTAATTTATTAAAGTCCGATTAAGAATGATTCTTCTAAGAGCTGAGAAAATTACATAATGATATTAATTGAAAGCACAATAAATAGTACATACAATGTTCTGATACTTGAAAAGTATTATTGTCACATATATAATTGTGTAATTGTGTACCAATTTCCATGTAAGGTATGAAACAGAAATATTATTAAAAATATAAAATGTCCATACAACGTCCGACTGGCAGTCAAAATCACTCGAAATAGAAAAGACGCGAATAGAAAAGAACACAAAGAAACTTAACACATTGCAGATTCATAGACGATGATTAAGCATTAATGATGATTTCGCAGTTCATATCGGGACTTGAACTTATCGTCACGTATCGAAATGGCAAGGAAATTTTTTTTGTCCTTATTGCTACAGTACACTCTTTGATGCCTCCTCAAGCTATCCGGCCATTTGTATCTTTTTCCACAAGAAAGGCACACGTATCGTGGTCCAGATGCAGTCACACACTGTCCGCTCAATTTGCTACAGTACACTCTTTGATGCCTCCTCAAGCTATCCGGCCATTTGTATCTTTTTCCACAAGCAAGGCACACGTGTCGTGGTTCAGATGCAGTCACACACAGTTCGTTCAATTCGCGATGTTGATCCATACCTTTGATACCTGTGGAAAAAACGTTCAATGGCAGCGATCACACGAAGTGAGCAACAATGCGATAATATTATTTTGACTCATGTAATCTGAAGGTAATGTAATCACGAATTTCTTTCAATGTTTGTTCGATGTTTAATGGACGCATAAATATAGATATACAAATGCATAAAAAGTTTAGAACAAGTGCAAACGTCTTCATTGAATCGTACAAGTTCCGCGAAACGAACATTCGACGAACGATCCTCTTCTTTGTTTTCGGAGTAGAAAGAGAAAAGAGAAAAAAAAAAAAAAGAAAAAGAGAAATGTATCAAACGTGATCCGATTAAAACTTAAAAATCTACATTCTTCAACGCCGCGAAAGATTAACAGATACGACGTGACAAATAGTCTCTTAAAATAGGAAAGTTTTCTGCACTGTTTTTTTTTCTTTTTTTTATTGGGTGGCCGACTTATCGGTGGCTGTGGACGCGCTCTCTTTGTCGCCGCAAACAAGCCTTTGATGCCTCCTCAAGGTATCCAGCCTTTTGTAACCTTTGCCACACTGATTACAATAAAACTTTTGTCGATGTAGCCACTCGACTTCCTCCTGTAGCTTCTCCAACGAAGCATCGCATTTCGCTTGGTGTCGTTTCAGACTGTCCATCCGCGTGTACGCTCTGTCGCAGCCGTCGCATCGAAATTGCTGATGAGACTTCACGTTTTTCCGAAGCATACCTGTCTCCACGGAATTCAAGATGGACGAATCGCAGAGCAAATAATTCATTGGTAATTGTCCGTGAAATGAGATTTCACAAACCTCAGCGTCGTCCTCTTGGTCTTTCTCTGAATAGTTCTCTGACTTCTCACCTGCAAAGATACATGCCTCCGTTACAAATGGGAATTCGCGGGCATCGTGTTACGCTAGTTCTCCTCGGACAGGGGAAAGCATGCATATGTTGCGTTATAGCCAACATTACCTTGCGTTTCATTTCGCTTTTGAGCAAAAGCCTGAGATTCGTGACTATTTTCCGATTATAATGCAAACAATCTTATTAGTAATCAATCAAAGGCAATTACGAACGAGCGTTTTTTTTTTTTTTACCGAGAAAATCCTTCGAACAGATGGGCGGAGGTTAAAAGGTGTTATTTGAAAAACATTTTATTCAATTTCGAACATATGAAGAAAACATTATTTCATGAATATTACAGCATCTTCGGCATACATACTTACATACGTACATAGCGCATAAAAATTTCTGTTTTCAAAAATTATGATGAAATTCATATTGCAATGTCGTTGCAAGATCATTAGTCAGAACATTATTGATGTTGTAGATTTTCAGTCATTCATACTAATAAAATTTTGTTGAAATTTAATTTTAATATTCCCTAAAGAATAAGCATCATTACACGATACAGTGTAATATTTTGTCTGAACAAACAAATAGAAATGTTTTGTCATGATCATGATTTGTAATATGAATCANATTTTAATATTTATATATATATATATATATATATATATATATATATATATATATATATCACGTTAGTCCTTGATCGTTTGAGTATTAAAAATTATTGGAAAAATGCTAAGTGTTACGATCGCGTTTGTTTTAATATGTTGTTTTAATATGTTTGTTTTAATATATTGTTTTAATAATTCAAAATACACTTTCTGTTTACAAATTTTTAATGAATCTTCAAATAATTGAAAATAACAAACAAAATTTATTTATATGATTATTTACATGATTGAAAAAAGTTCGAAGAACAAATGTCAGAATCGCGTGTCCAATGCAGTAGCACTTTTTGACACGAAATTTGAATAGCACAAAACGCAATAACACTTATAAAAAGTAGCAAATGATTTAACGATTTCGAATTTTTATGCGCGTAGTACATATGTTATTTTGTATGATGTAGATAAATACATAACAGGTACATAATACAGTGGTACTTATTTAAAAAAGAAGATGAAAATATTAAATTTCTACGAGGTGTGTATGTTGTTTCGTTTTTTTTTCTTCTCTATTCTTTCCTTCTTTCTTTCTCACTTACATACATGCACTCTCTCTCTCTCTCTCTCTCTTTCAAACGAAATAATTCTGTGGTAACGATTGATAAAAAAAAAATAAGAGACTTTTGACAAAAATGGGAAACAGGCGAAAGGAAAAAAACGAAAGTCCAAATTTTTTAAAGACAGCTCTCAATATTTGTTATACATGACGTTCTCTTATAACGTTTGCGATTTTAAAAAGAGAGTTGAATGCACCGATTTCACGTGAGAAATCAACGAGAGCGGCTTCGCGAACTTCTTGCCGCAAAAACGGCAATACATCTTGTCTCCTTTCACTCTGCAATAATTCTTCTCGTGTCTCCGAAGGCTGTCGAGTCTCGAGAAGCTTTTGCCGCATTCCTCGCAGATCACAGTCTTTGCAGCCTTCTTTCGTTCCGCCAAGTCGTAGCTGCTGGCAACGAACTCGAACAAAGTTTGCGGCTCCTCGTATTCGTTCTCCTGCTTCACGAACCAGTCGCTCAAGTCCGCTCGTTTTCCTGCGAAAAACGAACGACCCGCGTTAGCAAATACATTCGTGTTGAGTTCACTCGGTTGATCGTATAGATCGTATAGGACAGTACACATGCATCGCACAAGAGATACAAATTTTGGCTACTGCTTCCAAAAGCAATAGCCGCGGTAATATATAATTTCATAAATGCCCACGAAAAACTTGTTCGTTGTTCTGCAATAAATCTACTGCAGGAAATACTGTGAAACACACATCTTTCTCGTTTCCCCCTCATTCGCGTTCATGCTTTATCCACAATCAAAGAATACCAGACAGAACGTGTTGTTGCAAAGCCAGATATATTTATTAATCGAGCGTAACAAAATTGGAAAATATGTTTGCATACTTTTAGCTTTAAATATCGTTTATTCGATTCGTTTAGTTATAATGAAGTCTAGAATTTCTACTACATATAATTTCTAGAATAATTAGTAATATTTGACGATAACGGACGATAGTATCATGTGTGTTTCATATACTTAGATTCGTGTGATCATCACGAAACATATGTGAAGACATGTGAAAGACAGAATTTATTCGTCTCGGATACTGTTTTGTACGAAGGAAAAAAAAAAAAGAAAAAGGATACTCGATGATTCCTCCGAAAAAAACGAAGCTCAAACATAAGCGAAGATAGATCACATTAGTAGAGAAAATTAGTAGTTATACAAAAAAATTAAAATTCTTTTTAAAGAGCAAAAAGCGAACGTTGTACCATCATGTCAGAAAGCTTCTTTCCACCCGAAGCCCGGAGTTTCTTACGTGTATGTACTAGTATGCTAATACTGTACTGTTAGTTCAACAATTCATGCGATAAACAAATAAATTATAATCGTCCATCGTAGACTAATTACTAGGATAAAACATCAAATAAAGAATTACACATAAAGTCATAATGTCATATCAAACGACATATTAATAAAATAAAAAGGCAGATGAATTACGGACTATTACTAGATCACTGATTATTCAACAGTGAACCATTTGACCGGAAACCGGCTCTTACTTAGGTATATACGCAGAGCATTTCCTGCGATTGAATAGGTTTGCAATGTTTGACAAAGATTTGATCTTCAATAGGTTAAGAATGCGTAGGATTATCGAGAAGTTAAGGAATGGTGTGTTTGGTATTATAGTGATTTGTCAATTCGTATCTCCGATAAAATTCTTTCCGGCATATTTTGCAACGATGCTTCGGTAATTTTCCGCATTCGAGTCTTTGATGCCTGCGAAGATTCGCCATCCACTTGTATCCTTTTCCACACTCTCCACAGAAGTAGTGTTGCATGGAAGTGACCAACGGTGCCCTAATGATTTCCGGAATCAGTTTGATATCCTTGGATTCAAAAGCCTCGAACTCGTTCATCAGGTCGGAGCCGTCTGTAATATGAGAAACGTGGATTACTGCGAATTGATTATAACCCAAATCGTAACATAATGGGAAGGATAACGTAGGAGAAAATGGCAAGAATCTAAAGAAATTGGACACATTTATATTTATGTTGATATATAATACACACACACACACACACACACACATACACGTGTGCATCTCGAAGTTGCGACAATTTGCAGAATTTACGAGCGTTTTAATTATCAATAATTTTATTAAATCGACTTTGTTAATTTCATTCAATCGATTCAGTCAGAAAAAAAAAATACATTTTTCCTAATGCTTGTCTAACGATGTACAGTTCCATAAATGGTTATAACAGAACTGAAATTATTTATTTTGGTCCAAGAGAGAGAGAAAAAAAAAAAAATTCGCAGAATCGATGATGGAAGCTAAATCAAGTCTGGATGATGAGCCAACAAGTGTTCTTTCAGTCTGTCACGTCTGTAAAATTTCCTCGAGCAGAAGTGACACTTATTTCGCGCCTCCTTGTTGCCGCATTGTAGCTGATGTCGACGTAAACTATACATCCAGGTATATTCCCTGCCACAAAGCGCACAGGTGAAAAGCTGCTGTGGTTGCAGCTGTTGCTGCTGTTGCAGCTGTTGCTGCTGTTGCAGCGGTTGTTTCTTGTTCGGATCGAGCACAGGACACGGATAATAGTATGCGTCATTGTAGTTCCTTTCTTTCAGCAACGAATCGTCCAGTGAGCCGCTTCGATAATCATTCAAATTGATCCATTCGCTCTTCGATAGAACACCTGTCGAAGTAACATACTCATAAACAAGAAGTATTAAAAGCGAAAGGGGAAATATCTCGGGAGAGTGATATAGTTTCACGAAAAAACGGGGGCTAGATAAAGGTATATATAATCAAATTCGAATGATTCAAGGGGATCGAGGGGATGGCATTTGGTCCGATGCGATTGATGAAAATTGCACGAGCAACGAGAATCACTCTCAGCTAGAAAACGATACCAATTCGATTATACCTACATGTGTTCATATAATTGTCTTTGATCGTTCACATTCATTTATTTGTCAATACATATAAAACGGTGATATAAAGTTGCGTTACGATTGAAACATGTTCTTTTTTGGTATCCGTTCCACCGAAACAAAGTTGCGGAATGTAATGGACGAGATACTATGTACATCGATCTTTGTACATATATATATTTTTTTTTCTTTTTTGTCCTTTTTTCCGTACGATTACATTCCGTTACCTTCTTCGTTGTTAGCTATTAAAAATGTTATATACATTGTGGATTAATAGTAAAAGCTACTTCACAGAGAAACATATTACTTGGCACAGGGTCGAAAGCTACGAAACAAGTAACAAATCAAATTTCTTGATCGGAATCGAATCTAAAAATTGAGAATTTAAGGATATACATTTATACACGTGTGAGATTCGAATTAACAACGCAGAGATTTAACACATTCCTCACATGACATAATCCACAAAAAAAAAAAAAAAAAAAAGGAGAAGACTGTTGATGAAAAGGATATGACAAAGACCATTTCGCAAGAAAGATGCACTTTAGCGCATTGTTGCAACGCGATGAATATCGCATTCGGGCAGCTACTCTCGTTCTTCGGCGAATATCGGCTCTTCACCGCTCTTTTGAATAATATGTCGCAATTTTCTCTGGCATCCAATGATGTGCGAGTTCAAGACGAATCTGTGCTTGAATCTTCTATCACATATCGGACAAACCTCGCAAGGTACAACGCCGCACTCGAGTCGTTTATGACGACTCAAAGATGTGGTGGCTTTGTATGTTTTCCCGCATCTATTGCAAACGTACTTCGAACCGGTATCCTTCGCATCTTTCCGTCTTTGACTTCTGTTCGGATCGTAAGGCATGCCCGGATAAGGTAACTGACGCCATGCTTCGCTATTGTCTTGCGGTCGTTGCACGTCCTGCGAGAGCAGCATTGTCACCAGAAGCCCTGAAACGAAATAATATATTTGTTAGATGCCAAGCTCCCGTCTTCTTTTTCTTATTGTTTCGTCCCTAACCAGACGAAAGAGAAGATACATTTTCCTCCGATTCGAGAATTAAATTAAATTAACGAGCTTTCGATATGCCACGGCCTTGGGAGGTTGAAGGTTCTTTTGTTGCGATCGGTGCTTTTGAAGGTAAAGAAGAAGGTCAGATCAGACAGAGGAGAGGAAATAGAGATGAAACATGAGCGGAAAATGATTTCATAAAAGCAAGCGAAAGAATAAATGTGTTATTCAAAGTTGAAGAATTAAAACGTAAGAGAGTATGTATTTTACATTATTGATGGAACATGTACAAAATATTAAGCAGGGGTCTAACGATCGTTTTATAGAGGAAAACATGTATTTATTTAACTGTGTAAAAACTATACAACGGTGTAGTTGTGCTTTCATGTCAATTCCTTCGATATTCATTCGCTCCGATCGCATTGATTCTTTGTGTCAAACACTCCCATCTTTTTTGCTTTCTCTGCTCTCTCTCTCTCTCTCTCTCTCTCTCTCCCTCTCTCTTTTAAAAAAACGATCGAATTTCTCTATATCTAGCTTTGATAATTCGATAGTAAATTGCACCAATTATACCATGTTATAAAATTACAATTTTAAAAGTCGATCGTTATAAATAAACTACGTATAAAAAGATAAATATTTAATATTATTATCTTCGTCTTATCATGTTGCTATTTCTTACGCCAATGCGACGAAATTTCGAAATACAATCTTTTTCCAGCAAAAGTCTTGATTTTTCTTTGTCAATATTATACTTCTTATTCGTGTCAAAATCTTCTTGCCTTGATTCGAGATGCTATCATTGCCTTCCACAGCTCTGCTGTCATGCTACATATTATGTACATATTATATAGACTGTTCCATTGACAGTAATAATAACCGAGCAAACTGTGATTCCTCGTGAACCAAAAAAATAAGCAGAAAACTTTTTGATTTGAGGCTTTTCGAGAAAATCGGATTTGGAAATTTGTCGAGGCAACGAAATATATTCAAAATGAAGCATATTCTTGAAAATAAAACTTCAAATGAAAATATTTTATTCTACATTTCTGGCTTATTTTTTTTTTCCACCTAGAATAATCTTCTGTTAATTATTTTTCTCAAGTATACTTGAATAATAAATTTTCAAACTCGATTTTCCTCAAAAAAACAAAACCTCAAATAAAAAAAATTTTATTCTACATTTTCCACTTATTTTTTCACTTATCCTCCCCGGTTATATCACTGTTGATGGAACACTTTATATATACATCGAATTTCAACAGATTTTAATTATTTGGCTTTCTGCTATTTTTCTTTTTTAGTGGATCTTATATACAACGTCACAATTTATATCGTCCCATAGTATTCCCGTTTTCTTCTACACGAAGCTAAATGATGCGTTAGCTTGAATCTATGAGTGAATTTTTTCCCACAAATTTGACAGCTTTGCCTCGGTTCCACCCCACATTCGAGTCTTTGGTGTCTTCGTAGCGAGGTTTCCAATTGATAACCCTTTCCACACCTGGTGCACTTGTGAATCACCGGCCGTCTTTTGTATCGCAGATTTTCGATGTTCTTCACCGTCAGCCTTGGTACTAGAAAATAGAGAAGAGACGGAATGCTCGTCAGTAAGAAGAGAACGCATTTATACGCGTAAAAATGAGGAAAAGGATCGTGACACGAGCTATTGAGTATAGATATTTATATGCCAGATTCACTGTTTCATATGTGAATTCTAAAATCGTAAAATGTAATGAAAACAGGAGGAACGAATGCCAGAGAGATAGGGTACAATATAAGAACGATGAAAATTACATAACTTCTCATTTTAAGTGTGACGAAGAAAAGGATACAATCCCTATTTACTTACGAGGACTTTGTTTGGCATAAGTCAATATAATTTATACGAAGACAGCGTGTATTCGAAATTTTTGCAAACTTTTCTCCCAAGAGGAGAAAAAAATACAACGCGCAAGCATTTCGTTTCCAGATCTTTGCTTCCCTTCCATTATTATTTCACGAATTGAACGAGAAGTAACGCGTTATACAAATACTCGTGAAATTTCATTTGTAACGCTTGACATTTATTTCTCGAGGCAAAATTGAAAAGACAATGATGAATCAATCTTTTAACAATACTCGATCACAGTCTCTTAAAGCATGTGTATCACTTGTTCGATTCACTTGATTTGTATGAATTGTCAATTAATTAGCTAGATTCATAGATAACTAGTTTCGTAAATCACATGGTAACATAATGAATCAGTTTAGCGTGTGACTGCCAACGATGTTTATGCTTGAATTTTCGGCCACAAATGGGACATTCAAATGTAGGATCCTTGCCGCACTCGACTCGCAGATGCTTCTTCAACGAGTCCCTCCACATGTATCGCTTGCCGCATTGAGAGCACCACCATATTTTCTTCGAGACGACTGTAAAGAGAAATCAAGGAATTACTTCAACGGCCTCAGGTCAAACATCTCTTTCAACAACACGCCACGTTTTTCGCACGAAAAAGAAACTAGAAGCTATCAATAACACAACTGATGCCTTTGATGTGAACTATGATCTGATGGTGACACGAAATTTCTATGGCCAATTAAATGGGCAACAACGAAACTCTACAACAACGAATACTTTGTTAATACGCAAGGAACAAAGATATAAAAATGATATGAAAACTTTTTCGGATATGAAATCTTCTCTCCTTTTAAACTGTATTTCAGCAATTTGACATAATACACGAAAAGAGGTGTCGCACTCATAGGTATTATGCAAGCGTTCGTCGACGAAATTTTTATTATCGTAAGTAATTGTTGCACTGTTTTGTGAGAAAATCGAAGAATCGCAGGGAGACATTTGTTGGACATCGATAACATTGGAACGTTGGAAATTGTTCGTTATAAATTAATACGGTGCATGGATTTCGCGTGTGACTGCCATCTATGTTTATGCTTGAATTTCCTGCCACAAACTGGACACGTGAAAGTAGGTTCTTTGCCACATTCCACTCGGATATGATTCTTCAAGGAAGCACGCCATTGATAACGTTTGCCACATTGAAAGCAAATCCACAGTTCCTTCTGCGAGTGAACTGCAAAAGAAGAAACGTAAAGCAGGTTGGTTAGCTTTCCGTTTGTAAACTGTTATCGAAAAGATAAATTACTTTTTTCATTTTAATATTTTCCTCGCTCTCCATCACTAACAAATAGCACTGACAAACAACACTAACAGCGTTAGCACGTTACTTTGGCCGTTTGCCTCGAGATTATTCAGTGGACTCTTCGATCAAGCAATTCGAGGTAAAATGTTCATCAACGATTACTCCGAATAACATGCATTTTTCAAAGCAGTCTATTCTCGACAACTTTATGCAGAAATTGAACGCTTCATCGTTAAATTCCTAGCAAGCCTTTATTAATTTCCTAGCGAACTCGCTTACAATTTACTGGAAGCCCAAAATTTTTTAAACCTTCGAATCAATTTTTACAACAGTTTGGATAAAAAAATTTTCATTGTGGTGGAAAGATGATTGGATTGTGCACCGACGTGCATGCGAAATTTAAGGAATATCGCGGAACATACTTATTGTGCTTATGTTTCGAAAAAAGGAAAAAATCACGCGGTAACGTTTGGATTAGATTTCTTTTCCGAATGTATTATTGGAACTCCTGATTGTGCAAATTTGAGGTAAGATGCGACTGCAATCTGTGCTTGTACTTGAACCTCTTCCCGCAGAGAATGCAGTTGAATTTCGGTTCCTTTCCGCAAAGGCGGACATGCGTATACATGGAAGATTTTCTGGAGTAGATTTTCCCGCATACTCTGCACGGGTATACAATTTCTCGCGTGGTCGCCGCACCTGAAACATACACAATGATGTCGTGCGTGGATACAGAAGTTAAAACGCTTCACATTTTACCGACAACACCGGAATAATAATCCAACCGTCCCATGATCCATTGATCAGCCGCGATACATACCCGATTCCACAGGTTTACTTAAATTAACCGTAAATAATCGTTCATTTGCGCTTATGTAAAGCGACTGTGAAAATTATCAAGCAACTTTTATGGGAGAGAGTCGGAAGAAATTTTCAAATGTGAGACTGTTTCAAAAATTTACATCAACATCGATTGTTTGATGAAATACTTTGTCCTCTGTTTTTATTGCTCAATCTCGTATTTTACCTCGTATTCGTTCTAATTGTAAAGCTATCGAATCGTCTGCGCTAATATAACACAATGCAGTACATCAAGTAGCTAATCTTAAATTTTTCGAACGCTTTGAAAATATCACTTTCTATTTGTCTTTCTCTCACTTTTGTTTTTTTTTTCCACGTGTTCTGAGTCTATTATGCGGTGTCTTGCAACGATGTTATATACTTGGTATACAACAGTATTTGATTTTAAAACGAAGCTCCTAGCACAGACAGGTCAACGTAATTGTGTATCGATTTATGATGCTTCGCGAGATGGTGTTTGTGTTTAAATCTTCTTCCGCAGACTTTGCAACAGAACCGTGGCTCAATGCCGCATTCCATACGCTTGTGCAAGTTCAACGATTCTTTCCATTTATACGTTTTCCCACAGTTGTTACACAGATAGCTCGAACGAAAGACAAAAATCGGTAAACCTGAAATCATAAAAAGATACACTTTAATTAGCATTGCGAATACGAGTTGCTGTTCATTCGACGAACATACGTACACGCTTTTCATATTTTCGTGAAAAAAAAATATCCTTTCAATTTCACGTTAAATGCGTTATGGAATAATATCTTTTATTGTCAAATTCAAAAGAATGTTTACATAGATTTCTACATGTATATACATACATATATGTATATACATGCATATGTATATACATGCATATACATACATATATGTATGTATATGTATATATAGGTGTATGTAGGTATATTAGAGTCTTGTCCGATACGAACATATTTCATAAGTGTACCACTGACATACGATAAAAAAGATGCTAACATCTACTTTATGATAATTACAAACGCGATACAAAAACCAGTCGATAAAGTTTTACGTATCAGAGTTTTTACATATTTTTCTTGCTTATTTCTTTTCTGTCGTATTATCACACCGAAAATGGAAAGAAAAAGGACAACGAAAAAACGCGCCGATCTCTAAGAGGGACTTTTGATTAATCACAATGGTCTTTTTAAATGCTCTTTCAAATAGTGCTTGTGCTTGAATGCTTCTGCCGTAAACCGCGGCTCAATTCCGGCACATTTTAGTCGACGATGCTGGTACAACAATTACTTCTTCACTTATATACCTTGTCGCAGATAAACTTCCTAAGTAGTCCTAAAAAATTAACGATACAGCAAATTTGTACTATCATTTCGATCAGCCTTTCGGGCGAGGCATTTCTTTGAAAAAGAAGTTCGTAAGTACATACATATGCACCTACAAACTCTTTAAACTTTCTTCGCGGATGACGTAAGAACCATTTTCAGGCTATATAGTTATAAATAAATACGTAGTTACGTTACACGCTAGATCTTGCAACTCCTACGACGATAATGAAATATTTCTCTATTTCTTTCTTTCTTTATTTATCTTTTTTCCTTTTGCAAATAATCTCCTTTAACCGTTTATTTTTTTTTTTTTTTGTTCATAGGTCGGAACAAACATGTTGATCATCGTGACTAGCTCGCTACATATTACGCGTTTCTTTAGGTTATTTATTGGCCAAACTTTATATACCGTATAAATACAATTTCATTTATACATTAATGTACATTGACAATTGAAACGCACGGAAGTACAAGCGGACGAGCAGTTACTAGTTTTTTTTCACCGGCGCATTTTTATCTCGGAATTGATTACGTGCTACCGTCATTCAGTCCGAGGTAAACGTGTTTCCCATTCGAAATAACCCAATGATGAACGTTGATCAAATGTTTCTTTAACATCCATCTGTGGCGAATTTTCATCCCACAAACGGGACAACTGTGCTGCGGCTCCTTCCCGCATTCTTCCCTTTCGTGTCTAACCAAGGATTGCATCCATCTGTACTCTTTGCCACAATTCGAACAGAAGTGTCTGCCAAGTCTCTTGTAATAGTCGCAGTAAGCTGAAAGAACAATGCACTTTCTGTAATTATGTATGTTCAGAGATATACGCCTTATTTCGAATAACTTTTTAACGCTTTCCTATGTACGCATATCCGCTCCTTTGCACGCAAAAAACGAAAGAAAAATCAAGTCAAGCTGATTATAAAAACGTAATTCGTGTATTAAAGTAATTCAAAATGTTTCAACTTTCGACGCAAACCCTTGATCAAAATTCCAAACTGTTTCCAATTAATCGATCTATTGGCATCTTTGCGATAAAACAGTCGGTTGCTGAAAACATAAATGTTGTTGCGATGTGATCATTGGCAATCAGTGTTCACGTTGCTCCATTACTGAAACTTCGTCCCTGTTAATTCTCGATTAATGATCGATCGATTTGCCTCTTTCGAGTCGAATAAGCCGTTCTATTTCTACTTGACAGTTGCTAGGTAATAGTTTCCATCGATTGCTCGTACCATAACATTTGCACAAGGAAACGAAACGGATCGTTAATTGAACGCTTTGTTTAAACTCTGCGTGCTCTCAGAATCACAGTGCAAATCTTATAGAACGATGAACAACGTGTCTTTTCAAACACATGAATCTGCAACACGTAAACCACATAAAAAACTTTATTTACACTCTAAACGTATCAAAAGATTAGTGACATTAGAAAAGTTACTTAAATAACAAGTGTGTGTGTGTGTGTGTGTGAACACGATGACTTACGATCCAATGTCAATAAATAAATGAGATTCGTTATTAATTTTGGTTAACAAATACTTAACTCGAAGCATTCGAGCTAGAGTCATGTACAGTACAATTTGTTACAATGTCTTACAATTTTTGTCAACGCAGTTGGATGATCAGTTCCATGATCCGATCAATTCAGCAATCACAAATTCGGGATTCAGAATGCACGATCAAATGAGATAGCATTGAAAATGTACACATTTTTGTGTTTAGCAATGTAAGGCTATGCGTTGACACGCTTAAATCGATGATATCAGTCTTATAAACAAGTAAATCGATACTCGTATCGGTATTCACAGTGTCGCGATACGCTTAACGCAGACGATGAAACACATTCGATATTATTTTTGTTGCATTTGGAATGTTCGGAAAAAAAAAAGAAAAAGACTANACTCTACAAACCCAAAAAAAAAAAAAAAAAAAAAAAATCCGAAAATATTGTTATCCGAAACGTTTCGATCGGATTCAAGAGGAACAAATTTCGAGATTCTCCGAATTGTGATGATTTCACTCTGCTTTGTGAACGTTATTTTCGTGACGCAGCAGATAGTCCCTGCGTTTGAATTTCCTGCCGCAGAGGGTGCATTTGTGTCTAGGTAACTTTCCGCAGCCCTCTCGAAGATGTCTGGTCAAGGAATCGGTCCATGTGTAACGTTTACCACATTTGTAACAGGTAAACGGGGCATCATAGTTAACGCGATTGTGGTCCCTCTTCGAGTCTGAAACAAACCACAAAGAGAACGAGAGATTAACGAGATTAACGAAAATTTCGTTGACCATTCATTGTATCCTTTTATCTCGCGCGCAATCGTCTATTTTATTTCACATTTCGAAAAGTCGTTTCGTCGTTACAAACAACGGTATTCCATCGTACATGTTTGCCAGGGAAAAAAGTCATGCTTATCATCCACCGGTACTCTTCAGGACGTATTAAGGACCGCGTTAAGAAGCAAACCCAAGGGGAGATGAAGAAGGAAACGAACAAGGAGAAATACCAGCCGAATCATTAATACACTCTTCTTTATTGCTTCCAGCACGTACGACTGTGTGTCTATACTATCTGGAAAAATAATAGGATCCCTAGAACTGCGTGCGTTCAACAACGTTCGACAATTAATGACAACGTTAACGAAAATTCAATCAATCATTGAAACGATTTAAATGAAATTTCCTCAAGTGGGATGTCAGCAATTGTTTGTGACGGAATTTTCTACCGCACGCCGAACACATGTATTTCGGCTCCACTCCGCACTCGTACTTCAAGTGTTTGTTCAGAGAATCTCGCCAACGATACTGTCTTCCGCAGTTTTTGCACTTTAGTCTCTGCTGTTTCCCGCATTCTTCTCGCAAGTGTCGATGGTACGAAGACTTCCAGGAATAGGTTTTACCGCACATACTGCATTGGTAGAAAGTGTAGTTCGTCATGTCAACATGTCCTACTGCAGCCGTCCTCCCTGAAATTGTAGTTTATCCGTTAGATGCGCTAACGTTTCCTTCCACATTGTCATCTCATTACATCTTATTATTTTTTCAGATTTTTCGTACTTGGGATTTATTATTGGGTTAATTTCAGAACGGGAATGTTTACTTGTACTCCGATACACGTATGATGGATATTGAATACACACGAAGGTTTGTGAATGCGCGATATATT
Source organism: Lepidotrigona ventralis hoosana (assembly GCA_002806875.1). Lineage (NCBI taxonomy): Eukaryota > Metazoa > Arthropoda > Insecta > Hymenoptera > Apidae > Lepidotrigona > Lepidotrigona ventralis. Next base: position 20,040 of record NIPQ01092445.1, on the reverse strand, counting down.
GTAGTGTCCATCAATTTCGTGTACCGAGAACTTTCCATGTAATATAATAGCCGAGACATTGAAACAAATAAACAAGTAAAATAAACAAATTGACACAGGAGTGTAGAGATCACATAAAGATAAACTGAGTATTACTTGAATAAAATATTTGAAAAATAATTAGTTTAGAATAATACGATTTTATTTGACTCGAAATAATCTTACGTTGATTTATTTAATTATTAATTTATCAATTAAAATAATCTTTTATTTCATCTTGTATTTTAAATTTGCACGAATCACTTATTCGAATAAAAATAAAGTTACTTCTTCTATGTTACTTTCAAAATAAAAATAACACATTAATTGAAACGATTCATTATTCCAAATTATTACAATGAAATTTGCTGAATCTTGTAAAAATATTGTAAACTTTAATCAAGTGTCGTCGGTGCATTCTTCTTTCTCATGAACGAACACGCTAACTGATAGCCCACGAGCTACAAGAGAACACTTGATGCACATTTCTCTCATACAGTATATGTACATGAATCTTTTATTTTATATAGAGTATGTGACTAGATGAAGACACGAATAGAATAGTGACTAGAGAAGGAAGAATTTGACTGCAATGGTCAAAATCGTTTGAAGAGGGATGTTCAGCGAAGCAACAGAAAGAGAAGCAGTGTCTCCCCGTGGCTCGCGAATTATTAATTTAGCATACTCGCTTGTTACGAACAGTGTAATTCACTCGATAAACGATGCAAAATGCATTCAAAAATCTGTTGAATTACTGATGAGTTACTCGTGAATTTCTCACCAATAGCAATGCTCAGTATTTTAGAAATAATTCCTCTGAAGTTACTTCTGGAACGAGACAAAACAAAAACAGATAAAACTAAATTGTTTATATTTCATTGTCAAATACGTATGGCGATACCTGCATCGACGGTACAAGTATATACTTATCACCATTTGAAATGGTGACTTTTAATGCTTTCCTTAAGTTGCCAAAAAAAGAATGGCACTTCGCCATGCATTATGTTTCTCATTGTTCCATCGTTCCGAGAAACACGATGGATATAATGTCAAATATAATCCAAATTGAAGCAACAAGCAATAATCTATAACTCTGTTAAAAAGCGATTAAAAATAAAGGTAGTAGTTGGCGATTCAGAAAAGATAGTGCCTTTATTCTGAAGTTAGATTAGCCTTATTCAAACGACGAATACGAATCGTACAAGATCACTATACACAGAAAAGAATATTTTCTTTCATTATCGGTAAAGCTAAAAAACGGAAAGTATATTAGTTCTGGATTAAATTTCGTTTTACGGTACCAATTTTTTTTTTCTTCAATTTTTTGCAAATTATGATCGTACAATGAATAGAAACAAAGTACATTGATTTTGAACGTCGGAATTCATTAGTTCAAAAATTACGTTACAGTCTAGTAATTTTGGAGTGCTAGATATGGCTAATTCAACTGCTCTAAAATTCTTTTTTTTCAGCTTATGCGTGCTATATGTGCGTGATAAGTAATTGAATAGTGTCTCATGCATTGGAAATAAACCATTAAAATGTTAGTTTCTCGCGACTGTGAATATTATCATTGTTAATCATTAGGATCTTTTTCGAAGAAATAAACAGTTCCTTGTGAGTGACCCTTTTCTTGTTTTTCTGTGCCTTCTTGTGCCCTCTTCTGTTGCCAAAAATGGCTTTAATTTTTGCAGATAATTATACTATTTTACGCAGAATTTTTCGTATAAAAGTACCGCATACAAATTGTGCGATTCGAATATACCAGAAGATCTCATTGTGATATCATCCAGTACCATTATTCTCTGATGTCATTATCGAAATTGAAGAAATAACAGTGGATCATTTCTCAAGTAGGCTTTTCTCCAATCGTTATTCAGGTACCTATTTTACTGAAAAATATAAAAATATCGGTGATATACCTTTCCGATCATCAAAGGCATATTGAAAACGTGTAATAAAATTTATTTGATTATATCAAATTAAAATAAGCCATACAGCAGAAACTTTAATAAACTTTCTGATATTTTGATATTTCATCTGTATTTATCTATTACTATCAGATTATGCAAAAGAAGTTGAAATGTCCTAACAAAGTTCAACTTAGTTCTGTGTTACATTAAAATTATCTTGCAGCCAGCATCGATCATAATTTGACTCTTCAAAGAATTTGAAAATGATTGCTATATCACTTAACGTCATTCAAACATTGCTTAAACTTTATTGCGATATATTCCTGTCGCAAATGAAGATTCGATGAACGTGTTGCATTTGAAACAGAAATACAACTTCTAAAATCGTCTCAAACAACTTTCCGACAGTAATTCACCTGACCTGAAATCAAAATCCAGAATTGATTAATAAAATATACGTATAAAATACGTACATATGATCACGATTTGAAGAAAAATCATCTTGATTGATTAGTAGATCTGAAATAGGTTTTCAATTACGAATCCATAATCATACTATATAAGATTTGATGAAAATACATTTTGAAATACTTTCTTTCTTCTTCTTTCTCTTTCTCTCTTTTTTGTTTGTTTTCACAAAAAAAAGTACGAGAAAACAGCAGCGATTCACAGGATTATTGATCTTCCGTGATGATTCTTGTACATTTTCCAGTTGATAAAAATCTTCAAGTAGTTGATAAAAATCTTCAAACATGAAAATAAACGGCTACAAACAAATTCGAAAGATCTAAGACATAGTTTACCCTTGCAGTTACAATTTTATTATCGCGTACTTCGATTGTAATAAAATTATAATAAACTACAATAACATGTTGCGAAACTAATTTACGTATAACCAAGGCCTCAGCAAATATTGTTTTCTTTTTTTTTTTACGAATTTCTTCACATATTGTACAACAATTATTCAACGTATCACAGAATATTTTTCATAGAATGAAACTCTTTAAGTCAATTTAACATCGCATTTTCTTCGAAGCCAATTATCAGTTGCATCGTCGCACGTCGAACGTTTAGATCGTATTTTCCAGGAAATCGAATCTTTTATAATTTCTTCTTCTTCTTCCAGTATCGTTGAAGTAGAACAAAGTATTGCAAGTATAAAAATGTTTTCAAATGAAAATCGCGCATTTAAATTAAAATTAGCGAGGTATCTTGCACGTGCCAGCCTTGCCGTTCAATCTTCTGCTACTTAACTATACGTCGATCATTGATAAAAGTAGCATAGTGAGTTATATAATAAAAGAAAATGCAAATGCTGCGTAAAGTTACATGTATAANTTAAAAATTAAAAAAAAAAAAAAAAAAAAAAAAAAAAAAAAAAGGAAGAAAGTAATATGAGCAATGCATAAAATTCGATTCTCTTCGGGAGAAGTTTGAAGAAACTGGTGATAAAGAAGAATGGGTAGCTCTGGACGACGATGGCTCTGCATCAGTCATTTATGATCCTAGCAAAAAAAAAGAAAGAAAAAAAGAAAAAAAATACAGTGTTGTATGATAACTATACTTTTAGTAACGATAAGCGGAAACGTATACTTGTATCAAAACTAACACGTCTTCGCCTATAAATTTCCTCAGGAGGAAACATTTCTATAGTTTATCTAGACCCTACGTCCACTTGTCGTCACACATGCGTAGCATGAGACTCACCAAGTATACATGGTGTCCCTGCGTCGATGGCACAAGCGAGGAGGAGGTGATTCTACATGAAAAAATGAAGAAAAAATTTTATTCTTTATTTTTTTATGTAGAATTACCTCCTCTTTGCTTGTACTATCAACGCAAGGACACCCTATATAGCAAGTTTTGCAATAGTTTCGAAGATGCCGTATGAGAATAAGATCATGCTAATTCTGCATAGTTATATTCGAAGCAGAAGAAAAAAAATCCTTTTATATAAAAAAAAAATTGCAAAACTTCTTTCGTTGCAAAAGAATTAGCTAAATTTCAATCATTCAGTCTAAAAGGATTTCTAAAGACAGCTACGAGCCACATTCGCGTGACAAATCATTTCCGTTTTTGATCTTTGACAATCGTTGCATTATATAAAAATCATATATATGACGAATGCATGTCACGACGATAACTGAAACGTACGACGATTAGTGGACATACGCTCGCGTACGAGACGAGGCATTGATTTTACATTCGTATCTACTGCCTCGTCTCGTTGGATTGACTATAGAACCACCCTGTGGCAAAGAACCATCGTCAAACAGCTACTATGCAAGAATGCGTGCAATTATTATCACGACACATTTTCTTTTTTCTCCCCCTTTGTAATCTTGTACTTTTGTAATGCAAAAGCAATAATTGTGTCCGGCGCTGTGTCTTCAAAACGTCCGAAATGTATTGTACTACGTTTACAGTCCCTCTTCACGTTTCCAACCCCATTTCCAACAACGACCGTGAACCGTCGAGTTGTGTCGCTGGAAGTTGGTTTTCTGCTTGAAGCCTTTCTCGCAGATACTACAGATGTACCGATGCGGCTTACCACACTCGACATCAAGATGACGCTTGAGGCTGCTGTTATGCTTGTACAATCTACCGCACTTGTGGCAAGAATATGGTTTCGGCAAGAAATCTTGATCCGGCGGTGACGAATACTTGTTTCTCGAGCAACTACCTGCAATTTAGAGGTCAGAAAGGCTTGAATTATTTGATCTAATCTCATTTGAGTGAAAAAGAAATAAAAGCACGTTCCTTTAAAATTCACCTTTCACTGACTCCAATTATTTATTTAACAATATTCTCTCTCTCTCTCTCTCTCTCTCTCTATACCTTCCATTCTTTCTCTCTCTCTCTCTCTCTCTCTCTCTTATTTTTTGTTTCCTGTTATTTGCTAAGTTACCCATATGCGTGCTTTGATATACAGAGTAGGACTAGTTGATTCCCAGAGAATACCACCACAACGATAAATATTGCTACGATGTGTGATTTATTATGAAACGAACTGTTTAGAACGGAGACGATTGTGTGTGTAAAGCAAACGTGTGTGAGTGGTGGAACTATCTTTTAGTCAACTAGCCAGATAATCACTTTGTATACAAATTTACATACGTGTTTTCAAATAAATAATTGTGTCACTTGAGGGATGAACAAATTGTTGATACATTTCGAATGTTAGAAATACACAGGGTAAAAATTATTATCTAAAATAATACTCGTTATCGATTGCATTGAAAATGATTTTAAATGAATTTATGTTACATTTAAAGTGATTCGTCAGACAGGTGTAATTTACTTTTTTAAGGTATCAAGGTGATCTTGAGTTTTTCTAAGGTCAATACGTTTCTTTTAATAGCTGACAAAAAGATGAATTCGACGATTTCTATAACAAGTATGAGCTTCAAAGCCTCAAATCCGGACAGAACATCGAATGCAATTATATCACTTATTTGTTAAAATTCAAATTTCCCCCAATGTTAATGCGTAGGAAATGAAGAATCATTATTATATAATGCTAATGCGTAGGAAATGAAGAATCATTACATATAGAACGATTCTTAAATGCTCAGTCTATGGTTTGGGCGACGAATCTATTCAATAAAATTAGTAGAAAAATATCGTATAAATTCATACCTTAGTTATAAATGATTGAAAAAAATGTTCAATGTATCCATCTTGTACCTCAGTAAATGCTACTATATATCGTAGTGTGTTAAAATCTTACCTGATGTTTACAAAAAATATCCATCGACACGAATTAAATGAAACTGAACCTATTAAAATTTTATTTTCGACGCAATTTAAAGTCTGTTGTGTAATATTGCAAAAAATAATTCAGAATAGATTTCAGATTATTCGAAAAATATTTAGTATTTTTGAGTTAATGTAGAATTCAATTGTATTGTAATATAAGGCAAACACATTGAACATTTTCTTTAACTATCTATGTCACTAAGGTGTAGGGAATCTAGGTTTATATAACATTGTTTACGTATTTCAATGTATAGATTTACTTAAAATTTAAAATATGGACATGCATTTACGAATCACAATGTCTAAATTAGAGTGGTGATTAGCCCTTGAGCTTACATAAATGTTACATTTACTTAGTCATGGCAACCCGATTTTATTGCTCATAAATTAGTAATATAATATATGAAAATGAAAATATATATGAATGTAGTAATAATAGTGACGAATGTCTGAAAATGTATATGTTCACGACTAGAAAATGTTTCTATCATTGCGCATGTATTTTTAAAGATTTACTTAAAACATTGAAAGAAACAGATAAAATTACTGAGTTCGTGCTCAAACAAATGAAATGCAGAGACTGATCTCGGACTACGTTGCTATTAATTTTCACATAAGTTTTTCGAAAAATTTCACTGTAAACGTTACACATTGGTGTAATCTGCATACTATGCTACGAATACTATTTTCATCTGTATCACATGTTGCTACACCAAGAATAAAATTATTTAGCGATGAATCGACTTTCACGAGCCATATATAAATGTATATAAATGTAATTTATTATTAACCCCTACTGAAAATTTGCATTGGCTTTGATACATTGAACACTAACGCCAGTACAATGTAAAACGTTTGATGTGGTACTGAAGTATAATTTGTTGATGTTTCTAGATGAAACCTTTAATATGTGAAATTGAGGGACACATCAATGTATCTGTCGTTACAAAATATTTCGGATTAGTCGAAACGAATGAGTTGATTGGCTAAATCTAAATCCATTAGATTCTATTTCCTGTTGAATCATACTCCAGGTTTATCAAAATATATCAACTATTACAGAAGGTATGCAACAGCGTAAAAAGTAAATGTTAAACATATACTCTAAACGAAAATATTAAACAGTAATACAATCACATTCATATTTAGATTCAAACTTATTACGTAAGTCGTTGATCTTTTTATCAGTTACATTATTTAAAAAAAAAAAATGTATCAGCTTCACTTGAGAAAAGTTCAAGCTCACCTTGATATCTTAAAAAATATAAACTAAAAGAGTCCAACTATATCAGTCTGATGCGTGTTTTCAAATGCAACAAAATTCACTTAAAATATTTTTCAATACAACCAACATGTGACAAGTTATTTTAAATAACAGTTCAATTGACCCAAGCTGCGTAAGTGCGCGTTATTCAAAAGTGAGATACAAAGATTAGTCCTAATCTTCAGTGGTTGTGCATTCTCGAGTAATGATCAGGTATGAAGTGAATAGTAAATTATCGGCTATGACAAATATGCGTTTTCCACTGTTCCAGAAGGTTTTATTATTCAGAGCGCGGTCAAGCGACGATAGACGCGCGGATAAAATTCAAATTTATGAATTTTATCCGCGAACTAAACGACGAGGGGTAGAGTCTCACTGCAGAAATGTTCTTAAAAAACAAAAACATAATTTTCATTTGATTTTATATGTTTCGTTTCATATTTTAAAACAACAAATAAATTCACACTGTTCCATTGGAGATTCGACTTCTGTGTTTAAAGTCTTCTTCTCGTAGATATAAAGATGTATGAAGGATGTATCTTTCGGCAACGCCATCTTCTCAGATGCAAGATCTTCCGTAGGAGTGGCATTTTCAATTTGGTGATCATGCTTTCTCAATCTTCGATTTCTCTTCTACTTTGCGCTCTGTAATGGAGAAAAGAAATAAAGATATTCTGCAATAGAAAAAAAAAAAAAGAATAAGTAATGTTACAACCATTATTGTAAAATCTATCTTAAGCGATACGACGATAAGTTTTATATTTCTTCAATTAATCACAATAAACTTTCACTAACAATAAGTGATGAATCTAACGGAATTGCAGTTCTAATATGTTCGTTCTCCGGCGTTCGCGTCACTCGAGAGACATAACATCGTGTGTATGGTCCAACCTGAAAAAAAGTTAGTAGAAGTTAAAAGGATCGTTTCGTGAAAACCTTTGTAAAGCAGCATGTTACGTTGGGGCATCATAAAATTTTATTTTATAACATTACATTATTTATAATATTACAAGCATGTTTCCATAAGTAAAAACATTGAATTTCCTTTATTGAAAAACTAGCATGGCTGTGCCATTTAAAGGAGCGATTCGATGAATAGAAGTCAAATGTTTAACCAAATGATGTTTGTGCATAAATCGGTATCCACAAACTTTGCAAATAAATTGTGGCAATTTCCCGCATTCTACGCGCTTGTGTTTAAATAGGGATTCCTTCCATTTGTAGGATTTACCACAAGTCTCGCAGAAAAATCTCGTTTCGTTAAACTGCTCTTCCATCCCCTGACGCGTTCCCAATCGTTGCCGTCGATGATCCCGTCGTAGCCACATCGATTCTGCAAAATCATGCAAGCAAATGGTAATGGAAGCATTAATCAGATTAAAGATAATCGCGTAAATGAATGGCGAGCATGAATCTAACAATAATAGTATCTCTAAAGAATGGTCAAAATGGTTCAACTATTTGTCGAAGGATGTTACAGACTATTTGTCAAGAGTGCTGTCTTCCTTTTGTTTCTAAATGTCAATCTAAGGAACAACTATTTGAAACAAATCGAAGGCACTTAACCTGAAGGAACTTAGCTTGATTTTTTCGTTGAAACTTCGTTATTTATTTCGTTAAATAAATAAACAGGGATGCCTTCGATGAATAAATTACAGAAAGTGACAGTCGTTTTAAACACGAGAATTATGCGTAATTGGGGAAGTTTCTTAAATCTCTGATGCGGCAGCTTTTCAAATGCTGTGTCACGTGATGCTTGTATTTGAACATTTTCCCGCACTGCAGGCACGGCACGTTCGGCATTTTCCCACACTCATACCGTTGATGCCGATCGAGAGAACTCTTTTGATTATACACTTTGCCGCAGCTACATACGTGTTTCCTCATGCTTATGGAAATCAAGGCCAACTCGGGAAAGTTCTCGAACGCAAACTTCGCGTATTTCGCGTAAAACAGGCCCGTGTCATCTGAAATCAGAAATTCGTTCTCTGTTAATTATTTCCCCATTTCGTACGTACGACTCGACGTTTACTTCTCACGAGCTCGATTAAAACAGACGGCGTCTTCTTTCTTCTTCGAGACTCTCTACATGCATTATATTTAGCAATCTAATTGCAATTGAGCGAATAGAATACCAGCATCATGTTCTTGAACGTTTGTTAAATTTACAGGAAAATAATGACGAACGCGGTAGAAAAATATCCTCGGTCATTTCCCACAGCGAGATTTCATACGACACAACAAAAGATATAATATTTATCTTTGTCGCGTACAACTTGATGCCTTCACACGATGTGACCAGAATTTTAGTTTATCAAACTTAAATGACATCATTTTTCTTCATATTCTCCGCGTTGGTGACATCATGAATTGGTACTTGAAACTCCTTGCACAATGAGAAATTAGGCAACCTGAAAATGAAAGCGGAAAACGTGTCACCAGAAGGAAAGATATAGATATTTTTCGAGGTTCGATTATTGGACGATTGTATAGAGTTGGACGAAAGTAATTCGGACATTCGACGAAAAATTGTTTATATTTTAAACTGTTATAACTTCGTGAAAAAAAAAAACATCCGGTTGACCTTATTTTGACAACCTCGCATTAATTTTTTTCTAAGATGTTTTTACGTCAGGTAGCAAATGGAAAGTAATAATACCTTTGTCTTGTCAAAATTCAAATGCCTCTGAAAATGGTAAAAAAATCATTTTTGTGACCAAATATACAATCATCTTGAGGATTGAAATCTTCCCTTTGCAACGACTACTTAAAACTTTCTGTTTTATTTTTATAACTTACGATTTTATTTTTCGTCATTTTATTGAATTTTGAACGTTCAGACAAAATGTTAGCACTTTCTGAATATTTGTCGTTTAACTCTGACGTTCAAGATTTAATAAAAATTGGCGAGAAAAGATCGTACAGCATGTTTCAAGCAGTGTTGGTATAAAAGAAAGACTTCAATCTTCGAGATTATGGTAAACCTAGTCATAAAAAGAATTTTTCACTGATTCTGAAGGCGTCTAAATTTTTATTCTTGCTTTTCTACCTGCTGTATGATGTAAAAACTTTCGGAAGAAAAGAACTCTCAAGACTGACAAAACAGAAGTTTTATGAATTGTTGTACAATTTTGTTTCACGAAGTTTAAAGTATCGAGTGTGAGAATTCAGAGGATATTTCTTCGCCTCTGTATATTCTCGCGTTACCACTAAAACAACAAGTCTGGATTTATTTTCACTTGCATTTCGATTTTCATTCTCATTTCCACTTTCATTTCCGTTCCGATCCTCGCTTCCGTTTGACCGCCGGCTTAAACAGAAAATGAAAGGCATTAACAACAGGTTTGAGAAATCACATTTTTGCAATAGAGAAATAAAACAACGACACGTTGAATTTTCTATTTCTTACGTACGAAACAATGTTCCAGGAAACAAATCATTGCTGAATAATTAAATTCTTTATTGTTCGTCGAGTATCCTTGCTAACACAATGGTTATCAGTGATATACTCACAATAGTAATTATATTTTTAGATTCGCAGAAAATCATAAACCATAAAGAATATGTATCGTATATATGTAACATTTGTATACGCAACATACGATTCCCGCTGAAATCGTCTGAGCGTTATGCTGTATGTGGGTGTTTCACACGTATTACGCAAATGAATAATAGTATGCAACTTTGTCTTTCTCTTCTCTTTTTTGCGTATAATATTTTTACCTCCTACTTCTTGCTATCGTCGTCAATATTTCTGAAAGCTCTCTATGAACAGAGAAAAATGTATTGAACGCTTACGTACTAATTATTATCGTCATCGATCTCCTTAAAAGCAAGAAGTATTTTTTTTTTCTTCTTCTTCTTCTTCTTCTTCTTCTTTTCTCATCTGTGCTTCGCATTTAGAGTTTTTCCATTATCTGTACCTTGCTATCTCTCGCTTGCGTCTCGCTTGTATCTATCTATAAATCATCGAGACTTATTTTCTATATTATACACGCGCATATTACACGTATAACCGTATAACTTTTTATTTAGACGTATTCTTCTACATGGGGGTATTGGTTGCGTGTATTCGCGCGTACAAACGTACCATTCGTATCTATGTAAATCGGCATAATTTGCACATGCGCGATACAGTTAATCACGTATCATACGTATAAAGTACTTTGAAAATAATTTTATAGGCATTTCGCGTACAGTCAGCCGCCGAATGGCAACTCGATTATCGCGTTAACTAACCTCGTTTATATTGGCACAAATGTTGCAATGTCAACGGAAGAGTGCCCATCGGAAAGGGACTTTGATCAAATTTATTCGATGAGAATGGTTGCAATTTACTTATCGACTCGACGAATATATTCGATGAAGCCTCTTTTCCAGCACCATATTAATCGTTTCTTTCAACTCTTCTTTGTACACCATTCCATATTCAAAACAAAAAGAAAAAATGAAATAAAATAAAATAAAATAATCAGAAACGATACCTGACTTCTATTTCCTATTTGCACTATAAATTGCATTTGGTCGCATTCAAACGACTGCGCGTGTCTATATTTTAATCTATATTTTATTATGTTAAACGCTCGTAATAAATGTATACCTCTCACTTCCTACGATGTTTATAATCAGTCTTTGCGCTTCTATTATACGCTTTATTCGTAATTTATATGCATGCGAAGATTTCAATACAATAACGAAAAGTAGTAAATCATTAGTTTCCTGAATCACGTTAGACACACAGGTCTCACTTTAACTTCGCCATTAATAATATCGTTTTTTTCCCCCTATAGTTTGCTCTGATCAATCTTGGAAGACGCGTTCGCGAGTTGCTGAGTCGACGCGAAGCCTCCTTTCGAAGCCTTCCCCTTCACGTTTCTATCGTTTCTATCATCAACAACGACGTTAGCTGTCATTCGGAATGGAAGAATGATACGCGAACTCTATCGGAATTCTAAAAGTAATTTCATCGTTTTGCACTTTGGATATTCCAAACATAAATACAGTAGTACAGGTTCCTGTGAACTCGCAAAGACTAGTAATTCTAGCATTCTCCTTCTTCGAATAGAAAACTGGATATGAAATACGACATCGACAACAATAACGTTCGATTCGAGCCGATAATAACGGTAACATTCCGATCGTATTTTGAGGCACATGAAGTTGAACTCGAACGTAATACGTAGGAGTCTTTCGAAAAAATTACTCTGAATTCTTTGCCACGAAAAAAGCTCATGGAGAAACAGAGGACACTAGCGTCCGTGAAAGAATGGCTTGAAAATATCGAAAATCGTGAGTTTGCTACGACGACTGTGTTGCGAGATGTTCAAGATCATTGTGAACAAGAACCAAGAACGAGGCGAAAATGAAGATAAGATTGAGAATAAGAATGGGAAATAAAGAATAAAGACGAGAACGACGACAACGAGGACGAGGAAGAGGAAAAAAGAAGAAGAAAAACGAGACAAGCGCGTGGAAGCTGAGAGGTTCACAGTTTGTCTTCATAATTTCGTCCAGATTTGTCATCGAACAATCGAGGAGAAGTTCGTGAAACCCGTTTTTACATTAGTTTCGTGATGGACGAAGGGAACAGCGAAGAAACACGATCGACGACGAATCTGTAAAAACGTGATCTAGAAATAGATCGTCGTCGATGATCTACGTCTAGCTTCTACGTTACAATTTGTCAAATTTAAGATAGACATTCCCTAGACAAGACTAGGTAAAAAGATCAAGATTCTTACCGCGCTAACTGCATAGAACACTGGGGAAAAGTGCAAGAGGAAGGGACAAGGTGAGAAGAGAGGGCAGAGAAGGGTGAGAAGTTTTGTCAAGAGTTTATGCCAATACATACAATAAGATAAATACGAGATTCAACGCCTCTATAGAACATTATCGATACGCATTATCGCTGAGTTGTTCCGGTTGACCGGTGAACGAACCGGCATCGAATTTCGATTTGACTAGAATCTTGCTCGAAGCAATTCTTTGTCGAATTCTTTGGTCCTTGATCGAGGATTCTGCCGTATCATTTAGATCTCAGATCTCAGAAGCTTATGTAGCTTGTGCAACATAAATGTAGATGTATCCGTATTGTCTTCCGTAATAAAAAGAAAACACGATGAAATCTATTTTCCAAATAGATCCTTTCTTATTAGATTACTAGCTATTTGAAATCGACGGTAGATCACTATGTCACAACTGTCGGCGATCACGAACTTGTTTCTTCGTGCATCGATACAAATATTACCTACGTAATTGTTAACATTATCACAGAGATCCTCGCCCGATGAAAAATCGAACTCGATGGATCCGTTAATCCGGCCAAGTCGCATGGAAAGACACGTTTCTTCTTCGACCGTACGACGTCATATCGCCGTAAAATAAAATTACTATGCAATATTTATATGTATATGTATGTCTATATGTATATGTATATATGTATAATATATATATATATAATAATATATATTTTTTTTATTTAAATAGATTCTCTATTTTGGATGTTATCTATGTTAGGTAACGACCTGTTTAGGTCCGCTTTTAATCTAGACGATACTAAAACTCAAACAGAGAAAGATACCAACGCAAGTTATCGAACCAAATGGAAATGAAAATTTCTGACACGCCGATCGAAATTCACTCGATCGTTTCGTTGATTCGTAAATTACATACTTGCAGTCTCCGATGAAAGTAATGAAACGGCATTTGATTTTATGCGGCAACGAACGTTGTAAAGCTTGTCCCTGCATCGCCCTTTCTTTTATCGCCCGTCAGAAACGAGTTGTAAAAGCGACGAGTCTCAAGTCACGCTTCCGATTTTACATACATCGAATCGGTGTATCATCGACAGCGTGGGAAATTAATGCTTCCTTCGAGGGCACGATTTATTTGGTCTTAATCGTCAACTTTGACGAAACCACGCATAACGCCTGCTCTTGACTAGAATTTTCCGAACGTTATTTAAACTAAACTACGCTAATGAACTAGAATATATTATTAGCGGGATATTACTAGCGTCGTTGCATTAAGAATTTCAATTCTTCCGACTAATTATAAGAAGATATATCCGAGATATCCTCTGAAACTTGGGTAATTGGGTAACGAGTTCGATCGACTGAGTTTAGTTGGTTTAGTTTTCCAACTATGATCATCGAACAAAGCCTATCTACATATGTACTTCAATTCGACCAATGGACGACGCAATCACTGTCGCGAAACATCCATTTCCGTTCGATAACGTTCCATTTCTGCGATAGCTCGTGTAAAAACTTTTGCTTCCCTTACAATTAGTACAAAAATAATTGGGCGATTTAGCAATTTATCGAAGACTCGAAAAGATCCCGGAAATGTATACTTTCCCTCCCCCCCACTCGTTTCTCATACGAATTTAATACCTAGCATTCGATAAAAATGAAAAAATTGAATTACACGATTCATTCGAAATTTTGTCTGGCATTCTTCTCGAGTCCTCTAAAATATTCAACAATGTTCTTTACGGCTCTCTATCTTTTTTTTTTCTTCCTTTTTTTCAACTTTTTTTTATACATATCGTTAAACGGGATCCAACAACAACTTCGTGCCACGGTAAAGACGGATCGTTAATTTTTCTATTTTACGTACATCAATAGCAGCGAGAAAGCCCGTCTTTTCGCTTCGATACGCGCTATTCGATCTATCGAGCACGAAGCAAAGAACAAAAAAAATTCTTCCGAGTTGTATGACGGAAACGTATTGTCACATGTATTACGGTTGATTTTCGGTTGCGTCAATAAGGAACACATGCTTATCGTTACCATTTGGATAGTACACCAAAATCGGTAGATCACGTCAACATACAACGACGTAATGGTGTTACGTCGATGCAACGTAATAATAATAAAAAAGGAAGGGAATATTAGAAACGGTACACGATACGATATACATACGTCGTGTACCGAAAAAATGAAACACAGAGAACGCGAACAGAAGGACAGAGCCAAGCAACAATTGACCAGGCTGATTAAAACGAGATCGAGAACAACGCTCGCTTTACGTGTTACGACGTATTATCTGCGTAATAAATAAAAACAAAGGCGAAGAAACACGGAAAGAACACTTTGCTCGGTGAAAACAGAAAGAACGAAGTGACGAACAAACAAGAATACTAAAGGATCTATGATGGAAGCAGATTGCCGGAAGATTTCTCGAATTCGGAATTCGTCTGCCCCCGCGGATTGGATCCGGAGGTTGCAAGAATTCTCCTTCAGGCTCTTTGATTAACGGGGGTGCCGGCAGACTGTGAGGCTACGTGGCGATGGTTAATATGCGCCTTCAGATTCCTCTCGTACTTCGAACTGAACGCGCAATGGGGGCAATTAAAGGAAGGCGCCATGCCACATTCGTAAAGCAAGTGCCTCTTGAGTATGTAAGCATTTTTGTAACTCTTGCCACAGCGTGAACAATTATGTCGTCGATCGATCCCAGACACGGAGACTGTGCCGATCGGCCGGTTGTTGTTTCTCCCAGGATGACGAGACGGACAATGAAGTCTGGCGCGTCGTTGCGGCGTCAACGGGGCCGGCACCTCGTTCGCGGAGGCACGCGAAATGCGCCTCGTTCCCTCGGAGCTCCAACCAAGACTCGCGAAGAAACCTGAAACCAATCGAAACAGACGTTTCGAACGGTCGATTAGTGGCTTGCCCTGTTCTATAGCCTGTCGACGATACGTTCGTTGCACGATTGCTGTTTACAACGGCGAGGGCCATGCGATAAAAAGAAAAAACATTCAAGTTTTCAAGCTTAGCAACAACGAGCATGTCAAGAGGAACAGGATTAACGGCGGGCGGATGGGACGGGGGGATGATTACTTTCTCGCAGTGATTCGCGCGTTCTACACGCACGGAAGGGGGTCTTCTCGCACGGAACTACTCTCTAAACGCATCCTAATCTTCGATCAGATGATACGTTTTTTTTTCCCTCCCACTACAAACACTATGCAGTGTTTCTCGGTAAACGGGAAAAGAGGAACAGAACTTTCACTCGTCTTCTTTCGTACCTCGGACGTTTCTCTTGAGTTTATTCCACGATTGTTTCACGCTTTTCATCCAATACTTTATTCATGCATCGTACACGGTGTTTCGTACATTGTTCGTCCACGTTCGTGTTCATCGACATCTGGTGGCCCTCTCGAAATCCGATAATTGCGCTCTGAAACACTCAAGCAACGTATCGGTTAATAAAGACATACGTATATACGTGTCCCGACATTGCAACACTTTCGACGACGCGATACATGCCCCCTTTTCTTTACCACTGTTTGCTTCTTCTCGGAAGATCGTCTCTTCGGTCGATCGACGAATTGGCCCGGTCACCTGCGGAAAATGAAATCAATCAGTATGCGGAAATCACGCGTCCCTTCGACACTGTTTCTTGTTCCTGTTCAGGTCGACAGATCGGTATCACTCTTCAAGTCAAACCGATCCACGAATTATTCGTGGAAAGCGGCGAAAAGACCAACTCGAAACACACATTTGCCTTTCTAGACTTTATTTTGCTCTAAATTGAATACAAGGCTCTCTACAAATTGACAAAAAAAAAAGAAGGGAAACAAGCATTTTGGAATGTTCGAAAAGNACAAAAAAAAAAAAAAAAAAAAAAAAAGAAAAAGGAAGATAAAATGAAAAGAAAGCGTAGTGGTATAGAAAATAGGAAACGAACAATCAGCCGGTGAATGGAGTCCCGTGATTCTACGCAAGCGACGATCATCGTGCTAACATCGATTTTAATTTTAACGCCAAAATGGAAGGGCGGCGAAAACGTCTCCAATCTACCGACCGATTGCTCTGTAAATTTCACAAGCGAGTGACTCTTTTCGCACAGTACAACGAAGCTGGTAAACGGCAATGTGTAAAACCGGCTTCCGCTTTGTCGTGGCGTATCAAATAATACGACAATAAACGTTGTGACGTTCTCGTTTCTGCGACCGATTTCAATCTCGGCGCGTGGCGCACGTTTGATTGACACGTACACCCTTAGAGTACGTGTACATGTATGCGGATTCATTGCAAGACAATAAGCAAAAAAAAAAAAGAAAAAAAAAGATTATCTAGAAAGAATATCGTTATCATCATAGCGTAATCGTTAATAATTATTGCTCTCTAAATAACATTAATATAAAATAAAGACAAAAAAAAATGTGTAATAATAGATCATCGTTCGTTGGCAAATACATGGCGACAAAGAAATTACGATTACAAATATGTTTTGCGTTCGAGGCGCTGAGCGGAAGTTGTAGTTGCGTTTTTTTTTTATCTTTACGTGCTCTTTATTCTTTCTCTTGTATACACGCACACACATACAGTCGTACGTACATACATTTGTTCTCATTTCCTTCTGGTTTTCATTCCTCTCTGATATTATCGATTATTATTTCGTTCACACTTTCTCTTTCTCTCTTGCACACACACATTCTTAATTTCCCTCTTTCTCTCTCTCTCTCTCTCTCTCTCTCTCTTTGTCATTCTCTTTCTTTCCATACAGCCCGGTAGCGGTGCTTGTACTAATTATAAGAATATCGTAGTTGAGATCGAGTGCGAGATTCCCTTAGTGCGGCGCAGTGAATTTAGTTTGCGGTATGTACTCTCGTATATATGTATAATACTTTTGTCGTAGCTTGGACAATCGTTTCGGTAAACGTCTATGCTCGAGAGAATCGTGTCATCGAACACTCGTGTCGTCGAACAGTACGGTATATATATATATATATATATACCAAGGGATGTCTCGATCTCGATTTTTTTCCCCCCGCGTGGCTCTACGCCACGCGCGATTAATTCGCTATTATTTATTACAGATAATTGTACTGTGTAATTAAACGCGAACGAACGAAAGAAATGTAAAGGAACGCGAGTACCGGTATACCGGTATACTAAAAACAAGAGCAAATATATAAGTGATGAAAGGGAAAGACAAAGGAACAAGGAGAAAATTATAAGAATAAATAGAAACCGGAGATAAAATAAACGCGTGGGAATCACATTGCGGTTGTTAGGAATCGAGGAAAAAAGGAACAAATGTGTAACGCGTATAAGGATGGTAGTCACTATGTATATGGATCGACAACGAAGATGAGTACGTCTTAGCGGATACATTGGCAGTATAAAGGCGAATGATCGAGATTAAATTCTGTTTCCTTCGGCGTAAATAAATAATTTCTAAAAAAATATCACTGGTCTCAAGGTGTTCGGCGAGTGTCAGTCGTAAATGGTACGTTAATTCGCCGTGTCTTTCAATAGATTCGTTTTCCTATTTTTATTTTTATTTTATGTCTTCGCCTCGAATCAAACGTTTCTCCCTTCTTCTTTGGGGAAAAAAATGCTCCTCCGATCGATCTATTTTTTTTTCTTTTTTTCTTTTTTTCTTTTTCTTTCAAAAAGCTCGAGATAGGAAAGGAATCCATCGAACTTACGCGTCGATTGATTTCTCTATGTACGACACCCGGCCGATAATACCGTAGAAATTCGTTCACAGCTGGATGCGCCCAGCGCCTCTTGATTTCTTCTTTTCTTTTTTTCATCTCCTCCGTCTATCCTAAAATCTAAGTGTTACTTGAAGGCACTTAACACAAGGCTCTCTCGGTTCAAAAGCTACACTTCCTTCGGTATTATCTTGTCTCGTGACGCTTTTCATTCGCTTCGGCTCTGGTTACGTCCATTCCTATTCCCATTTCTGATCTGATCTTTCCTTTTCCTTTCTTTTCCTTTCTTTTCTTTTCATTCAGATGGTTCTCGAACGTACGTTACCGCAAAAATAACTAAGAAAAACAGCTGATCGATTAAGCTTCGTTATTATAGGTCGACCATCTCTTTTATCGTTTCTGTTTTCACATTCTCTTCTTTTTCGTCAATAATCGTCTCTATCGCATGACCTTGCCTCACTAAGAAATAATTGTGGCGGTTTTCAAAAGAATTTCACAAACGTCTTTCGAACGACAATTGTAACGCGAACGAGTACATCGCAGTGCCTGACTGCTGCTCGTAAACTCTTCCTTATAGTACGTTAATTAATAGTACGATGTTTGTAATACGTCCTAGTATGATTATCTAGATGAAGATAATCCATACTATATCTTTCATTTTCTCCTTCCGATAATAAACACTTTGTTTCACTCCTCTTATTTTTCGTTCGCGTTGCACTGCAGCATTTATTATAAATAATATAATGTAATACATATATGTATGTATATATATATATATATTTATATATATATAAGTAAATATTTTTCAAATAAAAAGCCCAATTAAAATTTTTTTCAAATGCATTCAATTAGACTCGGTAAAGAACGGGTGATTAACGACAAGTCTCTTAGGGAAGAGCTTGCAAAACGAATACGCTAACATTTTCTGTTACACAGAACGCGCTATCTCGTAACTCGTTTTGTTCATCAATTATTAACCCGTGTTCCGAGTTGACGCAAGTTTTTGACGTTGCCTGTCCATAAGTACACCTTTTATATAATTTTATTCTCTATCTTCTTAAAATCTACATATGTTTCATTTTTGGACGTGATGCGCCAAAGAATTGTTCTCAATCGTTTCTCGTGGGTTCACGGGGCCTTTCTTTCTTTCTTAACCTATTCTTTCCTTTCTAAACCTCTTTTTCCTGAAGATTAACGAGGAGTACATCTTGTTCTTTCCCCCTCTTTACTATCACGTACGTCTATACGATAGAACGTAATATTTTGTTCCGCATATATACTCTCACCTTCCTTTCTTTCTCTGACACCTTTCCACACACGTTTCGTATATAACATTCGTATTTGTACGCGTCACGCGTAACAAGAGCAACCGATTCGTCGAAACTAGTACAGCCGAAGAATGTGTTCGCGAATTTAGACACATATGTGTGTGTGTATGCTTTCGGCCAAGTGGAAACGAAAGTTGGATGTTATTCAATAGGGCGTCGCCAGACCGAAAAGGCAATTTTGTGGCTTCTCATATTTTTTTCGCTTCTTTTTCTTTCACGCACACCTTCCTTCCTTCTTCCCTTTTTCACTCACTCACTCACTCACTCACACACACACACACACACACACACACACACACACTC
>NIPQ01092444.1:34537-48966 GCA_002806875.1 Lepidotrigona ventralis hoosana | reverse complement strand
ATAATATAAATCAATGGAAGGAAAATAAAAACAAAACGTACAACAACGCATTAATTCTTAATTATCAAAGGATAAAGAAAATCTGTTTCTTGAAATTTAAACTCGTCGATTCATCCATCCTAATATATCAATCTTTTTAAATATCATAAAATTCAAGAATCTATCCCTTTGTTTAACAACCACAATGTTAAAAAATCAAAATTTGACGATTGAACACCGTTAAAGCGTCAGTTTCAATGCTCGACAATTGCAAAGAAAGAAAGAAATATCGGGAGTAGCGTAGCTACTGTAAGAAAGAAATCCCGCGAAACTTTGATTATTCTATTTACTTTGACGATTGAACACCGTTAAAGCGTCAGTTTCAATGCTCGACAATTGCAAAGAAAGAAAGAAATATCGGGAGTAGCGTAGCTACTGTAAGAAAGAAATCCCGCGAAACTTTGATTATTCTATTTACGGATCGCGGAGATCTCGCGGCAACGAAAGATCGAGAATAGGAGAAGTGCAAAGGCTACGTTCGATCGCGAAGAAAAATCAAGACGGTAGATCAGAGACGCGAAAGGGACATCGATAATAATTCTTTTGGTCGAGCTGAGATCTCGCGGCAACGAAAGATCGAGAATAGGAGAAGTGCAAAGGCTACGTTCGATCGCGAAGAAAAATCAAGACGGTAGATCAGAGACGCGAAAGGGACATCGATAATAATTCTTTTGGTCGAGCGATAAGAAGGTGCCGTGAAGAATATAGCGGTGGTAAACAAACGGTATAAATAGTCGTGGGAGTATTCTTAATTAACTTTTGACGTACGCTTGACCTTTCGTTTTGCTCGCTCGATCGTCGGGGCAGATCACTTTCTCTTCTGACGCGCGATTCGTTTAGACGTGCCACTGTGACGGACAGGCAACACGCGACGTAGACACACTCTCCAGTTACGTGGAATCACGAGCTTCTTCGTAGCCTAAAATTACATATACTCTTGAAAAATAGAACAGCCCGTCGGATTTTTCATTCCTCGGATGCTGGCTGCGTCGTGTCGCCGTCCTCGCGGCTCTCGCTGCTCGCCTTTTGCTCCTGTTCCTTCTGCGCCCTTGCCTCCGCGTCTATTCATGAACAAATGTCACGAAATAAAATAACATAGCTGTGCGTTTTAGTAACGTGAAATTGAATGAAATCGGTCATTCGAATTAAATGGAGTTGATTAACGATGAAGAATGAAATAAAATTAATTACGTGTCGTGTATAATCTATGATTTATAATAATATGACGAAATTCTAATGATAAAATATATTATATTCTATACCGTACAGTCTCTCTCTCTCTCTCTCTCTCTCTTTTCCTTTTTTGTTTTAAAGAAATGACAAAAGAGAAACAATCGAATCGAATTCGAAGTACCTCGAACGGCCTGCTCCTTCCAAATTCTCTTGTTCTCCGCGAGGCAGGGGATCCAAGGCTTACCGATCTTGAATCTTCTGCTCTCGCCACCGGATCCTACGGATTATTCGTCGTTTGAATACGACCGGCACGCAGACGCGGGCAAATGAGACGCGTCAAAGCGTGACGACACAGATATGCTCACCGTTGTTCGACTCATCCACATTCTCCTTTGTATTCAACGGGGCGAGAACTGTCTCCAGCATGTCGCTGCACACCTGCATGCTCGGCTCGACGATAAACTCGATGAATCCTATTTGCGATTCAGCCACCAGGGTATTGTTACGGTCGCAGAGCGGAGAAAACGGCAATCCCAGAGCCTTCTCCTTATCCCCCTGCCGGAAGAACTCCTCCAGCAGTTGCATTGTCCATCTAAGTGGAAAGGAACAACGTCACCACCGCTTTTTATTCACCGCGGCATTAAACTTTTATTCGACTATTCGCTGCTACTACGCCGCTCTCGTAAAACGCGAGCACCGAATTGCGCGACAGCGAAGATATTTTCGGAGATGAAACTGACGAGCAGCGACGACCGAGGTTGAGCGATGTCTGCAATAGTTATTCCTTTAGTAACGCTAGTTTATTTTATATCAGGGAAATTCAAGCGAGAGATATGTACGAGAGAAATACGAGATGTTTCTTGACATCACGGTAGAAGATTCTATTTGATTGGTGAGCATGAAATTTCACCTTTTCGAAGCTTGGATTTGTTTGCTTTTTTTATTGTTATTCATTAGAGAAGAAGAAATTTACTATAAATTAATATGTATGTAATAAAAATATCAATTAATTTCCTTGATTTTTCTGTAATGTTTTTATACAAGTTTATGTAATATTTAAAAGCATTTTGAATCGAGGATTGCTAGAAACACGTGCATATTTAACATCTTGGAAAGATTGAATCTTCTATTCTATTTAAACAATTTTTAATGAATAAATTAATAATTCCAAATAATTCAAATTGATAGTTATAAATTTGTTAGTGGGAAAAGTATCATTTAAATACATATTTTAAGAAAGCCATGCATTGGTTAAAGTCGTACTTGAACCTCGAGATCTCGTTTTTAAATTGGACACATTTAACATTGTCAGTATTTCACGTGTAATCATTATTTACTTTATAACTCCCGACGCAAATTAATATAATATCGAAATTAAAAAAATTCGCTCAGTTCCTTACAGAAAATGGAGGGAGAGAAGAGAACTTCTACCTGTGATGAAGGTCCCATCTTTTGGCCGGATGTGAAATGTCGCAACAATGAAGAACTAGACTGACAGCCTTGCTTTTGTCTACGCTAGGCTCTGCCAGGCTCAGAATATTTTTCATGTTCTTCAGCTGCTGGAAATGAAAGCTCATGTCGGTCGCAAGCACCATGTCGATCACCAACGAACGAAATTCTCGGAATTCCTCTCTCGATAGATTTTGTAATATGTTGCACTCGTCTTCTCTCAATATCCTGGAAAAGATCTCGGTCTTTTAGTTCATTCTCAGTAGTCTGTCTATTAAAATTGCGGTTTAATTTTAATTCATTCTTGTTACAAAATTTCGAATATTACAGCGAAACAAGTAATTAAATATAATTGAATATAAATGTTTTTGATCCCTCTCAGAATTATAGTCCAATTTTTGTTCTAAATTCGTTGGTCCTTACGTTGAAATAAATGTTTTTGAGTTCTAACGACCGAGATTTATTTTGTACAAAAAAAATTCGTAACTACAAAATTGTTGTTTCTGTGAAGAGAAAAACAAAACAATACAAATCTATTTATTGGAACGAAATTTTAATTAATGTCCAATCAAATCCAATTATAACTTGGAGAATCGATTCTGTGGAGAAACTTTCGTTGTATGAATTGCAGTTATATAAACTGTTTGTCCACTGACAAGTTTTGATAAATGGAATTCTATTTTGATGAGAAGTGAGAGCAAAACACTGAAAATGCTAGCCAGAGCTAGAAAATATTTATAAAAATTTGGTTACTTTGTAAATATACACATTATTAAAATTTCTATAACGCGATATATTATGCAATAGATGATTGTTTTGATCCCTAAAAAATATCGTTGATTTTATATCTCATAGTTTGTATCTATTTCAAACAATCATGATAATTTAGTCTCAATGCGATGTTAATGAAATTTATTACAGAATATATTACAGAATACACACGATATGAAGATAAATATCCGAATAATATTATCACTATATTCCTACAATATTTCGTTATACTTTACTTTATCGTACCACTATATTATACTAATATAGCAAACAATTATTCTGCTTAATATCATTAAATTACGACACGGTAAAACAACGAAACACCCACTATAATATCGACAAATTTCGCGCATTACCACATCATACTTCACGCAAATCAATCGGGACGAATTATCCGATGAAATTTAAACCGCAAAAGGGTTAACGTTTTGCCCATTTCGTGTCGCCCGGTTCGTCAATTATCCAACGATTTCGCCATACAGCAAGATCTACGAGCCACAAAATCGGGACATCGTTCGTCCGATATAGCTAACCGCAAATTGAAACAGAAAATAACGCCTGACTGATCACGCAGGGATGGGTTCGAAAGCGCGAGTGTTTCCCCGTACGTACGTACCGGAAACTCGCGGAGATGTGGTGATTTTCCAGGACGGCCCGATCGTTGTACAGCAGAGCTGTATCGCTGCCGGACATTACGTGGAAATTATTTGTGGTCCCAGTGTGCTCGTAGTCGTGGATAATCGCCGCGACCAGCGTGGCGAATATCTCCAGATCGGTCAGCCAATTCTGCAAACAGGAACGCGTAACGTCGTTTACACCGTTGTAATTCCTCGCCTCTAATGAACAATTTCTCTGGCAGATGCCTCGAATGGGGTATTCGCCGCCGAAGGAAATCGAGCAAACTGAAATTTAACTTCTTAACTTCTTCGCGGCATCGTGCTAGATTTCGTTCGCTCGTTTTGGATGCGGATTCTCGAGGCACACACAAGTGTCGAGTCAATTTTAAACTGAGAACTGTTGTTCGATGTGGTGGTTGTCTGATTCGGGGATTTGATGGCGTTGGGAAGGCAGAGGGCGGAATAGTTCGAGCTTTGAGTTTTCAGTTTTCTGCTTGTTGCATGCCACTTCAGTTTGTTACTTGTGATAAATAATTTGGACGACGAAAGGTCGGAGAAAGGAAGCTTTTAACTACACCAATTCTACTTCCTTGCTGATTAATTTATCGTATTATTATTGTTGTTGTTGTTGTTGTTTTTTACGACTTGTGCGCTGAAAGTTTGGAAAAATCGAGATTCTTATTATAATCGTGATCTTTTGTACTTGCGAGCTTCAGAAATTTTCGCACTTCAATTTTGCATCGTATTTGAAGATATGGAAAGACCCAATGGTTAAAAATTCGAAACCAACGCACATCGAAATATTCAATGTAGGTTCGTAGAGATAATAAAATGGTAAAAATTTGTAAAAAATTATTTTAAAAAAATAAACAGACTGACTTACCATAAGCCCTGTTTGACACAAAATATAGTGCATAGTCTGTGCGACATCAGCTGCGTGAAGATTGTTATGGTATGGATTTCGATGCCTGCAATAACCCTCCTCCACTCTCCCTAAGAAGCACTCCAGCACCGTTGCTGGCACTTTGAACTTGTGAATCATACCGTATCGATTCAATAAATCATAGCCGAGATACTTCACCGGAGCTCCCATTGCCGCTTCGCTGAGTGAAAACACGTCGAAGGACCAATCGTCTAAAGTCTTCAACAAATAAATACGATCAGTTGCTACGAATCAACGAAAATTAACAAGATGAAAGTACCAATTACACAAACAAATAAATACAACCAAACACATACATTCAATCTTTTTGCCTGTCACTAAAAGCCGCTAAAAATCATCATTGCATAGTTGATAACTCTGAGACTCTCAATGGTGTCACTTTATTGAAGCTTTTTTTATTTAAATTCACTTTAGAGCTAAGAAAAGCTACGAACATGAAAGATCGCGCGTACATAACTCCGACATCATCGGTCAGAAAGATATCACGTTGCGCAAATATTATCCATCATCAATCATGCTAGACGTCGGGCGTTCTCTGGCACGACAAGCGTCGGATAAAGCTCGTGTCGAATGCAACTCGAATATATACCTTGAGCACTTTAACCACTTCCTGAGGGAATTGCATGAGCGCGGTGTTGGTGACCCGCCTGTAAATCCGATCGACAAAGATCCCCGCCCTGATTGCGTGCGCGACCGAGCGGAATTTTGGCTTTTCGTCTGCCTTTCGCCTGGTAGTCGCCAGCTGTCTCGTGAACGTCGAAGCCAGCCATTCGCGCACTTCCGGCGGCACCGCGTCCGGCTGTACCTCCGACAGTTCGTCATCCTCGTCCGCCAACCGCCTAAGGAAATAATTGTCTATGGTTAAGCGACACGCGGCGAGACCAGGCGACGATCGCGGAAACAAACTTGGAATCACACGGTGTGGGCAACTCCTACCTTCGCTACGATTCCTTTTTTATTTTTTTTTATTTTTATTTTTTTTTTTTTTTTTAANTGAAATTACAAATCGACAGAATGGTGTTTGAACGAGTTTAACGCCGATCTATCTGAGCGACTTAATTTCGATACGAGGTTAGAGAAACGAGTTTTAAAGAATTGATGCTTTCATCTGCAAATTAGAATAATTTTGATGATTTAACTTGTCCTTTGTCACGTACGAAAATATTGAAAGTATAACGAAATTTGGCTGTAACAGATAGGGTAATTTCTTCAACGTGTGTTCATACTAAAGATCTAAAACTAATTTGATAAAATAATTTGATGAAATAATTTTCGTCGGTTCCAAATCTGTCGGTGGTAAATACGACAATCGCTAAACCTATTTAACCTAGATTTATTATTAACATTCGAATACTAAAGATCTAAAACTAATTTGATAAAATAATTTGATGAAATAATTTTCGTCGGTTCCAAATCTGTCGGTGGTAAATACGACAATCGCTAAACCTATTTAACCTAGATTTATTATTAACATTCGTGCAATATAAATATGTGCAGATTGACAATTTCGAAGGTACTATAGAATCGACTAACGAATCGATACACATACTGTACTAACAGACATTGTTAACTCCTGTGCGCAAGATCTACACTACCTATTTGGTATAAAGCCAAAACTACATATACATATATATATATCAACTACGAAAAAACGTAGTATGTAGATCTGTGATATGTTCTACGACGTTGAGGGGGTGAAATCGCTTTTGAAAGATTAAATTTAATTGTCAAATCGTATTTTAAAAGTATTTCAAAAATCAAGTTTATAATTCAAATCAATTTTTATTGAATAACTACTTTCCTTTTATAAATAACTATAACACATTAAATATGTTAAAGGTCCTTATCTTTTTAATAGATGATTTATTCGCATTAGAAGAAAGAAAATAAAATTCCATCTCTATAGATATTGTCTTAACAGTGGAAAATGATTAAAAAAATATTATAAAAAATAATAATTAGGAAACATTAGCTGTAAAAATACAACGACGAATAAAACTATAAAAGTATCATTGAAAGTTTAAGTAAATTTCGGTAATATTTAGGTGAACCGAAGGAAAAATTCAGTTCAAGTTGAAATTTTAATTAAACGAAATTTACGAATTACAGTGGAAAACAATTGCAGAAGTTTAATTATAAATTTAAGTAAAGCGAAATTCAGCATTTAATTCAGGTCAGAATATCAACTTCAAATCTGAGCTCAAATTACGTAAAACCTAAAACCGCGCCGAAAAACAATTACAAGAAGGTTTTATTCAAAAGTGCACACACAGGCTAAAACTGAAAAAAAAAAAAAAGAAAAAAGAGAAGGAAACGGCGGAAACAATGGTCAATTTCACGAACGAGATGCGACGAGATCGTTTTTCAAGACCGTTCGCCCGGAAGCTAACGTTCGCACATTAACTCTCACCCCCAGTTGCGTCGCATTCAGTTTTCAACTATCAGCGACCGGTCGATCGAATCGGTCCGACAACTCGCTATCGTTTCACCCGATAAGGTTCGATTCCCCTAAATGATCAGAGCGAACGACGCATGATCGTGATCCTTAACAACGAGCTCGATGATGAGATCGAAAGAGAAAATGTGGAGAAGGTAGGAGGAGGGTAGGGGAGGAAGAAGGACAGTAGCATGGCGGATGGATAATCTTTAGGTTAACAAGATTTCTCGACGGATGTCTGATTTTCGAGAGAATGGGGAGGGGGCAGGTGAAACAAGTCGTGTGAGGTCGGAAATTGTGAATATTTCGCAACCTTGCCCATACGGGGGTGCGAAGCTTCCGTTTCTGGGTTACCACCGCGTGGCCCTGTTGTCCGTCCGGGTCCAAGGCGCTCCCCAGGGATCCAGACGACAGGCTTGCACCCCTACGTGATGACCGAGAGCACTCAACCCCTCCTGAATTCACCCTGCGGTACTGCTTGTTAGTGCACGTATCAAGTAGAGGCAACAGAACAGTAGAACATTACACTTTTTTTTTGCGTTTATTTATAATCATTAGCATTATAGCACCGTCAAACGAACAGGTACGATGAGTGCTGCTATCCATCTAGGAGAACCTGTTTCTGAGAAATGTACGTTTGCTCTCGGCAAAGGGTTAATGAAGTTAATCTCGCCGATGTACACGTAGACTCTGAAAAGATCAGGGTTAGATATATTTATGTACATAAGCTGCGAGTAATCGTGTAGACCGGAGCGGAGAGATTCTCGTCAGTCGTCACTGCTAGAGTATGTTAATCATCGTATGGACGAATATTTGGAGAAATGAGGAACATCGGTCGAAATTGATATAGATTAACTATATGTGAAATTGCATGTTTTTATGTACATCCGTTGCGTAGCAATAATTTAAGGAAAAATTGTTGCATTGAAAACTACATTCTACATCATATTATTGATTTTCTAGCATTATTCTTGAGAAATTTGAAAGACATTTGGATATTTTTCGCCGAGAGCAACTTTGCTATCCTGAAGTATTGATCGTCTCGTCAGCCATGGATAAACGGTGTTGCAATTTCGACATTTGAACGAAGATTCGAGGAACAAAGAAGAAAGAAAAGAAGAAAAACAAACGTCAGGAATATGAAGCGTATCGGCTTTTTATTTGTCTAATATAAAGAAACAAACTAATCCATAAATAACACATATGTTTAAATAAAATATAATGACAATGCGAAGTAAATGCAAGCATAAAACGGACAGTTAGAGATATTAAAGACATACAAAATCTTGTGAACAGTATGAACATAAACAGATCGCAAATAATAATAGCATAAAAAAATTCATAAAAAAGGAATATAAAAACAATTGTAAAAACTTTCGTTGAGAAATGTTCGATGAACTTTGCAATATAATTTTAAAGGAAGAAAAATAAAAAATCCGATTGCCTCCTGTGAGGATTGAACTCACGACCCCTGGTTTACGAGACCAGTGCTCTACCACTGAGCTAAAGAGGCACTCTTAATATCCTTACTACTTGAATCACTAATCAAAGAAAAATAAAAAATCCGATTGCCTCCTGTGAGGATTGAACTCACGACCCCTGGTTTACGAGACCAGTGCTCTACCACTGAGCTAAAGAGGCACTCTTAATATCCTTACTACTTGAATCACTAATCATAGTCAATTTCGATATCTTCATTATAATATCACAAATAAATATTTATTTTTACTATCTTAAATGATATATATATAATATACAAATATGTTACGTCTACGTATCCAAAAAAATATAATCTATTATTTTCAAAATATTTTCGTATTTTTCAAGGGTCGTGAGTCATTCAAAATGTCACATGTCGCATAGAAAATACTTATAAAAATATCTAAGTCATTGGATGTTAGTAACAATAATCACAGTAACAATAGCGAATAAATTACGTATTCGTAAGTGATCGATTGACTGTGTCACCTGCAAGTTGAATTATTAAATTTGATTGAATGAATATGCTTANAAAATATAATCTATTATTTTCAAAATATTTTCGTATTTTTCAAGGGTCGTGAGTCATTCAAAATGTCACATGTCGCATAGAAAATACTTATAAAAATATTTAAGTCATTGGATGTTAGTAACAATAATCACAGTAACAATAGCGAATAAATTACGTATTCGTAAGTGATCGATTGACTGTGTCACCTGCAAGTTGAATTATTAAATTTGATTGAATGAATATGCTTAGGGGCAGATGTGTGCAACTTAGTGATAAATTCGAAATTCTTGATGATACACATAAAATATAGGTATAATACACGTATAATACATTGAAATCTTCTTGAAGGAAATTGTTGTCTGCTACATGTTGCTACAATAGAAATAAACTGGCACAACATTATTAAAGATATTAAAGTTTACAGGAAAAATTATTAATTAACATTTTGAGCGAAACTTACTTGGTTTCATCGAGGAAGACGGCTTCGAGAACACGTGCCGCATAGTGTAAATTTCGTTGGAGTAATTCTGCTGATATTTCGCCGTGTTGTAGCTGCCTCAATAAGCATCTCAATCTGTAACAGAGATTTATATTTTATCTAGCATAAATAATTGAAAATCACTGTCACTGTTGATGAATTTCTTTTGATACAATTTGGAAGGGTATAAATATCCATCTTCTTTTGCTTCTGAATTATCAATTAATTTTATATAAAATACCGTCTTGCATAATAATTACTGATGTATTTGTCAATGTTCATTAATAATGGAAAGAAAAATATGTACATTTAATTTAATTCTTTATAATTGAAGATTTCTATTATTGGAAATTTTATTATTTACAATCTCTATGCTTATATTGACGTTCTGCTCAAAAGTTTTAGGAACAGGTACTGCTTAATTTCTCCAAATATAATATCTGTTCTAAAACTTTCCAATAGAAGTGTAAAATCAAATTTTTATGAAGACGGCTATAAAAGGGAAACTGATCACATAATTAAAGTTATATTTTCATATTTTCTATTATATTATACATATAAATTCTCCACACAGTAAATTATTGGAATGAAATTTTAATTAACGTTTGATTTACTAAATCTTTGCCAATGAAATCCACTAATGGGAACATATTATGTGTACGAAAAATAATGCGTATTGGAGAAAATTAGTAAACTGTTCCCAGTTAGCTCAACCAAATGCAATTTATAATTCTCAAATAGAAATTTCAATGATTTTGATAAATCCTCGATGATTGCTAAGGTTTATACACAAGTATAGGATTTCCTGAATTTTTATTATTTAACCCTAATATTTAAAGTTAGAAAAAAAAATCATGCAGCAAGTTTTAAGAAATCGTTAAAACTACCAATCTTCAAGATGGCTTTCAATGCCATTTTTTTAGTAAGATTGCTATTTTTGATTTTTGACATTGAAATTGCTATAATTCCAATAGTTTTTTACTTAAAATATTCAAACTATCTGTATGTATTATATATTATAATTAAATTCATATTTACAATACTATTGACATTGGTTATTGAAAGAATATTTTAACTAATTACAAATCAATAAAGATTAATTTTTAAGTAATTTTTTACCTTATATTTAAATAAACTGTGTTTAAATTTTTATACAGTAAACATTTATAGTTAAGCAAATTAATATGTTATCATAACATACTTAATATATTATTTCATTAATTTAGATTTATTATATTTAATGTAAATTGCATATTAAATTTTGATTTTAAACGAATTATAAAAAGTAATAATATAAATCACGTCGAATGTGGGCTCGAATGGGCTTTGAAAAATCGTATCTAGAATAAAACTGTCCTTCATAATTTAATCTCTTTAAGAAAGATGAATTTAGGACTATCAAGCTAGAAGCTTTACGCTTTGAAACGAGACCAAATGAGTTGTTATATGGTTTCGCACTTTAAAATATGGACAATTTTTCATCGTTTGTGGCATACTCGCATTATGCAAGTTAACGCGAGATGACGAGGCAATTAACGCGAGATGACGAGACACGGCTGAAAAGGAGGAGAACAAGTGTAGCGGAAAGCTTACCTGAGAGCAGCCTTGTCGCAAGCGTCGGGGGTGTCAACGGCAGGAAGCGAGTCCGTCGTTAGATCGACATTATCAAGGATCTCATCGAGATCCACGGACTGGCTTGACGAAAGAGTGTCAGGACTGTGCGGCGGCGGCGAACTTTCGAAACTTCCGCCGATACTCTTATTCTTGCAAGAACTTCGACGTACTATCGTTAATGTGCCTTGTTCTGAAAACATAAAAGGCACGGAACGTATTAAACGGCACTCGTTTAACTCGTTTAACCCGGGAACTAGAGAATTTTACGTATGAGAGGTAACTTTATCGTTGTTCAAAGAAAATTACTTTGCTTTTGCGATTCAGCGCGAACTCTCCGGTAATAGGATCGTAAAAACTTCGTTAAATCTTGATCGAACGATGAACTTTTAATTTTATGAACAGAGAATTCTGCACGTACAGCTAGTCACACAAAGTAAAAAACTTTTAATGTCTGAAACAGAGGAAATGTTTTTATAACATTTTATGATTAATTAATTTATTTCCAACATTTTAAAGAACGTATTAATTACAATAAATATATAATGATTACAATACTGAAGCGAATAAAAGTTATTTTAATTATAATAATCATCGCATTTTTTATTGTATAATGGATTTTGTAATTTTATGTTTTCATCGTACAAGTGTCTTCAAAAAGTTAAAAATACCTCTTTAAATATTTCAGTATTTTATGACTAACTGTACATAGAAATAGTAATTCCTCGTTCGAAAAAATAAGAGTCATTCATTTTTAGCCCATAAAATTTATTTCAATAAACTGTACTAATTGTGTAAAAATGAAAGAACTCAATTGTTGCACCATCAGAACTCTCCGGCTTATAAGTAATTTGCCAATGCGAACAAAAGTATGTTGACTCTATGAACATGTTAAAAACAATTACAGGAAATCAAACTTGCTATCACAATCACATTAAAATCATTTACATCATTCAGTTATCACAATCCGATCAAATTAATCCTACGAAGATAATGCGAAATTCATCTGATTAATTCAATGAAATTGTCAACACTAATACATGTGATAGAAAGTATCTTTTATAGAAAATGAGAATTCTCCATACTCATTGCAAAAAAGGTTTATTCAAATTTATTATGAATATTTGTCATTTAATCATAGGTAAGGTTTAATAAGCTCGTAAAGTAAATACGTAATTCTAGGCTCGTAATATATTGCACAACAATCGTGAAAAGTCACTTACTCGATAGCTGGCCATTTCGACCAGGCGAGGAAGGATTGTGCAATCGAGACGATGTACCAGTGCAGCTCGTCGTTGCATTAACGTTCGGGGATGCACCGGGTGGGGACACTGTAATATCGTCTCTGGTGGCTCTTCGATCCGGCGGAGACGCAACTGCAATTCAATGAACAAATAAATTACCACTAATGCGATATCACTGCAACATATACTGTATGTACACATCGAGTTTCAATCAACTTATATTTATTTTACTTTAATCAATCTCAGAGAGGAATACTATCGGTTTTATATAATTTGAGTTATTTATAATAAGGTATTATTTAACACAGTGAAAGATCGTTTGAAAATTTGAATATCACGCGTGAAATTTGCTTTTAAAAACGTTTGTAGTTTTAGTATTTTATTATTTAGTAAGAAATTATTTATTAAAGTTATATAAGATACATTTAATTTATCAACGTTGTTAAGAGAGTAATTTCCGAAAATAATACAATTTCTAATACGAAACAATAATTTGCCCTTAAAAGGAAAAGAAGATAAAATGAAATAACGTTTTAAATGTCTTTCCACCTCTCTCAAAAAAAAAAAAAAAAATGAAAATGAATCATACTGAATATCCATGACAATCAAAATTATAATTAATTGGTGGTGAGACTATTTTCATAGTGAACAAATGATGATTGATTAAATGTGAGCATAATTCTGCGGATCCCTTCGAGGGAGACAAAGCGACAGAATAATTACTCTAATTAATTGATCAAACGACAGACGTGAAAACAACAGGTCCGCATAGTGGAAGGTCAATGAAAGAGCTATTGATTTGTGCTAGATGTTTGTGGATTACAAATTAGGCCTGCAGTTCAATCAATTGTGCTTGAATTACAATATTATCGCGTTGCATCTGATGTCAGAGTTACGGAATGACAAATTTCTAACGTTGATTGAAATATATGCGTTAGAAAATTGATTTCCGATTTTTGAGGAACATTTCATGTGTTCAATGTTTGAGCTTCAAAAAAGGAAGAAATAATAATCTTACTGCGATCCTTGAATTTTCATATTTCAATTTTACTCTGATTTCAGTAAACAAGAAGGAAATTTCGAGCAAACCTTGAACCATAAAATCATCGTAGATAGCAGTCTAAGGCTTCTTTTACATGTATTTCACTGTAAACAGAAGATATTTATCGTCGTTGAAAAAATATCACTGGATTTTCGCAAATCAGCGAACGTTAAACAGGATTAAACTTCTCGCTTAAAATATCTTGTCTACTGCATTACAAGGATAACGAAACTTGTATCACTTTTGCTCTCCTTTAATTAAAAATATTTAATCATTACTTTATGAACACCTGTATAATACAACTCTTCTTCAAAGATAAAAGACGTAAAATGTGATACACGGAGAAATTTCAAATGTTTCAACGTATTTTAAAAAGCGAATAAAACATTGCACGATATTTTTTAACACACTTTAGGACCTTTTAGGACAGCGTACAACCTTTTAAATCAACGCATGAGATTTTAAAGGATATTTCTCTCGCTGGACCAAATTTTATTTTATTGCACTTCTCGCTGTATTTTACTAAATTTTTCAAATCTAGAGAACATTCTGTTAATCTTTCCATCATAGTATTTTACGATATTTGTAAAATAATACCGCGAACACTCGTGTTTTTTTTTTTTTTTTTTTTAAAG
>NIPQ01092444.1:0-34455 GCA_002806875.1 Lepidotrigona ventralis hoosana | reverse complement strand
ATAACGCGAGTTTGCTGCTATTGCAATGCGTCGAACTCTGAGGGGAACGAGTTTCGGGAAATTTGAATAAATTATTAGTTACTATGATCGTGTCTGAAGTCGATATAAATTTGAAAATTCTCAACTTCTAAGTTAAGAGGAGTATTTCCTTAAATACGGCGAAATGACTACATTTGGAATGTGTAATTATCTTCAAACGATGACAAAGTTAATACCGTCCGTAGGCATTTAAAATCACAATCGAATTCTCAACTTCTAAGTTAAGAGGAGTATTTCCTTAAATACGGCGAAATGACTACATTTGGAATGTGTAATTATCTTCAAACGATGACAAAGTTAATACCGTCCGTAGGCATTTAAAATCACAATCGATGCAATTCGTACTTTTGTCAAATTTTCAACTTTTGTAATGGAAGAATTTTTCTTTACTGTTAATCTTTTACTTCTAATGACTGAGTCTGCACTCGAATCCATATCCGCATATTGATATAGGGGAACGTGGATGACGTTTAAAGTATTTCTTAATATTTATCTAATAAAATTTATATCAATCCGCTTGTAACAAGTAAATTTATAAAAATAACTCGATCGTTATTTTTCATCTTTTTCAATTGATATAGGGGAACGTGGATGACGTTTAAAGTATTTCTTAATATTTATCTAATAAAATTTATATCAATCCGCTTGTAACAAGTAAATTTATAAAAATAACTCGATCGTTATTTTTCATCTTTTTCAAGTCGAATACCGCGTCGTGTTAAAAGAATTGTACAAGAAAAGCGTAGTTGATCAGTTTGGTCTCCACGTTTTCAAATAATATGAAATATCGAATCACTCAGCCAAATGTTCCATCGAATATCTTCAAGACAGGAAATAAAGGAGACCAACAGAAAGAATCGGGGAAATTTACACTTCTTCCCGTTTCGTTCGAAGAAACGAGCACGTAGAATGGCACGGTCGCCAACAAAAGCGTATCGCGTGCATCCGCGCACATTGGATGAAAACACAGCGGGACAAGCGGAAGCCGCTCGGTGAAATGTGGCTCCCGATATGGCTTTAAGTTTACTATGTGCATCACGCTAATTAGTGTAAGAGCACCGCGAATACAGCCAGTTCCCGAACACTCTGATAATTAGATGCGATCGTGCTGTTTCGGTCAATTGTTGTTACTCGCACGTAACGACGTCAATTTGCGGCTCTCGGGCCTTCGTCAGAGTTTATCGGGCAAAGCCACGGTGAAATGCTTACTAAGTAGATGTCGAGACCTTCCAAGACCGATACTGTTCCGTCAGATCACCATAATGGACCGATATCGAGATTTGTTGTGCCATGTTTCTCGATGGAAATGACGCTCACTGTCCGGGAGGATCCGGTTGATTTAATAGGTGATAAATAGGGTGTGACGTTGAGACCTTGTCCTTCGGAACAAGGGATGGTTGTTCGAAAAACGGGGAATTTTGTGGAATAGGGGGAAGCATCGTGATTCTATATTTCTGATCTTTCTACACTCTGTTTCATATTTGTGGCACATCAAAAAATTTTAATCTAGATAACAAAAATCAGATATAATCATAGTAGATGTCTTATGATTTTTTTTTTCTTTTTACAAATTAGTCGTAAATGTTTCTAAAGAATTTTTAAAATATTAGAAATCAATTTCTGAAACAGTAAAATATTTCTTAAGAATTTTAAACATTTTTTTAAGATTATAAATCGATCGATAAAGTAGGCTCTTTCATGTCCAAATTGATAAATAAACATATTCGGTTAATAAAAATTTTAGATAATAAAACAGCTATATTTTATGTACTGAGAAGCAGAATTTTTTAATTTAATTTAATTTTACTGGTAATCTTTGCGACACAGAATATAATACATAAAATAGAAGCCAACATCTTAAATTTTATATAAATGATAATCCAATGATACTGGTTAAAGATTAAGAATTCCAATATTTTCCCGGTGTACGTACATTTCGAATCAATTCACGTCTGGCTCTATTTGAGATATCAGATACTTAATTTTCGTTGGCTGTTAAAATGAAAATCAGTAATAAAATGAAGCGCTAATGAAAGTTTATGGCGATAAACTGCTGGATGAGTTAAGTAAGATGAAGTGTGCACAAGAAATTAGAATGTACGGTTCTACGTAATCAGTTGTAAATTTAAATTACTGTCAAGAGATACTCAGAAGAAAATTTGTAAAATGTTGTGAATGTGCATATTAGCTTGAACGAGAGCTTAAAATTTCACATCACGCGATTAATTAAATTCATACGTGAGATGAATTAAAAATTAAGCAGAATAATAGAAATTTATTGCTATATTTCTTAAACGTATCTGCTTAAGCATGTACCGATCTGTAACTGATATTTTCGATAATTCTTTATTTTGTAGTCTTGTTTGATATCGGATACTATTTTTAGCAACAAATGCGCTGAAATATAGTTTCATTTCGATACAGATACAGGTAGTGCAAGGTGGGCAGATATTCCTGGCTGTATCAGGCAAAGAATCGATGCAGGAAAACAAAATGGGGGAACGTTTTGTAGAAAGATGATAAGACTGTTCACATTGGACAGAGACGTAAGTAATAACTGTAGCGAGTAGCGATGACCTACAAAGATGTACGTGTACAAAGAATCGCGAACAAATTTTCTTTATAGAAAACGAGACGACACGATGATGATACGACACTTGAATCAGCCTCTTTCTGCATCAGATGTTCATCAAACATCGGTTCAAATATCAAACTAGAAATATTATTACCATTGTAATGTACGTGTATCTGTTAATTTTCAATCACGAAGATGACAAGGAAATCCATTGAATTCATTGCGATTATTATATTATATAATATAGTATTATATTACGAATTGATTTTTTTTTTATAATTTCAATTTAATACTTTTCGTGTATAATTACGTACGCGAACAATTTCATACAAGTATTACGTGGGATACGAAATTATTTATCATATATTTATCGCATATTTCGTCGAATAGACAAAAACTTACAGTTGTAATTTTGAGATTCCATGTCTCAGTTTACTTTAGATATTGCGGTTCTGTTGCCAATAATTAATTATAAGCAAATGCAAAAGGATATATAGAAATATTCTGCATGATTCCAGCAATTCTATCTATAAAGGAAGAGATTTCGCAGAGATTTCGTGACCGGCGTGCATAAAATCTACATTTAACTTTGATGCTTGAGGACGATTGAACTTTGCCTGATAATCTCTGAACACAGGTCTTGAACGAAACTTCAGCTTAGGTACATCTCTTCCATTGTTATTTTACCAATTGCATCGTCGCAAGAAAAAGTAAATCACTTATTGAATTCGAGATCCAGATTAGAGCTCTAAGAGGAAATTCAACACGTAGCACATGATATTATAAAATATTATAAAATATTATAAAAACTGAGGAAGTATATCGCGTAACATTGTAGAGCAAAAAAAAATAGTTAGACCATAAATTAGAGAGAATGTACATTTTAACATAAAATACAGTAAACAGAAAGAATTATATACTGTTCACGTTGTTGATTTACTTGAATGTTTAATCATTGATTATTCAGAGTAATTAAACTCAGTTCACGTGGTCGTCGAGCGAATGCAAATTGATGCAATTATGATCTATTTATGAGCTCACGCTGATAAAAAAAAAATCTGATGGTTTGAAAATATACGCAAAATATCCACACGTTTCTACAAAATTTCACAAACTACTTATTTTAATGACTTATGATATTTTTACAATTATTATTTACAATATTTTAGTACCTCATTAAATGTTGTAATATTAGATATCTACTATACAATATTCCAACAACAGCGATATTCCTTTTCAATATTCAAATTTGTAAGCGAGAATTTCCCTTCATATTTTCATTTTCATTTCATATTTTACCGTTTCACGAGCTGTCGCGCGAATTTATCTTCTCAAGAACAAATCAAATAGAAATTAAATTGAAGCTCGTTTTATCCATTAAAAAAAAAATCAAAACTTTCGACATCTTGTGTATTTTGATATATTGATCTCATATGTTGAATTATATGTCGATTTATTATACTCGATCTTATATATTTCGATTTCATTTATGTTACACGTGTTCTCTGCATTTGCACACGTGACCTCAAGTTTCGCATGGAAACGACATGAAAATCCGCAGCGTACGTGTTTACGTGCCATTGCAGAATGAATTGTATGGGCGACATGCATTTGGAATTTTCGTAGAACATTGCAGTGCTTAACAGACGCGGCGCCTTTGTTCGAACTAAATTAGCCCATCAAACTCTAACATTGTTACAGCTGCGACAACTAGCAGCTCCTCTGTTGTGTATCTTTTCCAATGTGTATGGCGAACTATCCCTCCGTCTCGAGTTTCTTGCGATTCCCAAATTGTCGTAACAAAGTTCAGTTAGGGTCGTTAAAATTGTTTCGGCTTTCTACCAAGCAAACACCCTTAAGTCAATTAAGGAGATAGTCAAGTTCGTACAAATACTTCGTACTACGCTTTCGCCAACCAAATTGTCACGCTGCGTGCGTATGCATGTTTCTAAATTTCACACACGTGATTTGATCAATTTTTCAGAGTTAAATGAATCGCTCGTAAACAACGACAGAAAAATGGATGTGAAACGATTTTTATACATATGTAGGCGAGTATTGAGAATTGTAAAATGAACATTGTGATTTTAAGTATACTTGCGAGGAAACAGGTGAATTTTGCAAATGAAATAACCAGTTAACAGTCTTGCTAACTGTTTTGTAGCTAGAGGGATAACAAGATTAGGGAAAGTAAAAAAGTTTGAGATGGACAATTATTACCAAGAATCACAGTATCACGAAGTCTTTATACTTTTCTAAAGAAATTAAATTTATCAAGTGGCGCGTTTGTCTGGAATGCAGCAATTAAATGCCTGCAATTATTATTTTAATAATAACAACATATAATTTCAAATATAATTGTACGTAATAAATAGATAAATTTGCAATTCATGTCAAATTGGCAATTCTTCGTTTCTCCGCCAAATCGAAAATATTAAAAACAGAAAAAAAAGAAAATACGATAAGAGGACTGTGTTTGAGAAAGTTCCATTGGATCGGATTTACATAAATATCTCTCCGAAGGAAATCAATGTGAAATATTACCATATTCAAGACTACTTATCATGTTGTTATTTACGATCTCTCGTTGTACAATTTTTTTCTCTAACAAGGAGATCGTAGAACCGCGATTCTATTTTTACGTTCCACGTGAATTTCCCGTGTCTTTAATAAGAGTAGATGCCTGCCATCAGCGTGGAATAATACCGAACAAAGCATTTATCGTTGAAATTGTTATTCAAGACGCGGTGGCACATTCGTGTCTATAAATCCGTGCTTCTTCTGTGCATTTGCATTCGACGATACGCATAACAAGGCGACTTTATTTATTCGCGTGCATTCGCCTTGCCGTATATAATTAAAACCACTATTCTCGCGAGCACGCACTAAGCTTCGTTGCACAACGAACGAATAAATAAAAAAAAAACAGTCGTTGGTATTGGAAGAGAAAATTGGAATAAAGAAAATCAACGTCTTGCGAAGTTGGAGTAGCGAGGGACCGTTTTGCAAATGGACGAAATGAAACTCGAGTTTTATAAAACTTGAATGGAACTCTCGACATTAAGGGTGTAAAATGTATTTATATAGCAGATTTTGAGAAAGAGTGATTTTTTTTTAAATACACAAATTTAGATTGTCACTAGGGAATTGATATAAAAGTCTAGATATAAATACGGTAAAATTCTATTTCTATGAATGAACTCCAAATTTCAGCCAATATCCGATTTGCATTTACTCTCGTATTGTATAAGACACCTATTAAAAAAAAAAAACGAAAACTTTTATTATTTTTATCTAATTTCTTCAATCGAATTGTCACTCGTCGCGAGATGAAAAAATAATTTGCACGTGTAGTTTTGGAGGAATGAACGCGTCAGAAGCAAAATTCGAAAAAGGAAGACAACTTAGTTGGAGCAGATCTCCGTTCACGACCCAGTTCTTAGAATCACCCTGTACACACGGTGTGCATCCATTGTCGTTCATTGATTCTGCACGCAGTATGAGAGAACGTAGGATTAATTAACATTCGTTTGTATAAAACACATCGTGGGCATAAACGTCCAGACAGAATGACGTCAGTAGTTGTCTTACGTAGTATCATCCGTCTTGTCAGTAGATCTCTGTTTCCTTTTGACTCTCGGCCAAACTACTTTCGCGATATTCACGATTTATGCCAGATTTCTCGCTGTCACGGAATCGAAGTGGCTAACTTTTGACTAACGTGTCGAATAATTATCGATAGAAATTCCGTGGAACGTCGATAAATCATTCGTTCTGAAAGTAAAGATCAATCGCGCGCTGCGCCAATCGACTTGCATAGATCAAAGTGCCTTTAAATCGGTTCGTCGCTACTTTTCCTTCCTCATTTCTTGCTTTTCCAATGAAAATGGAATTACGAGATGGACGTATGAGATTTTTGAACTTGATACTTGAACGAGTTTGGATTATTACAGTACAAGTTGATATTTCTATAAATGCAACTAACAATAAGAGAAATAAAACTTTAATAGAGATTTGTTGGATACTTTTTTTTTTATATTATATAGATTGTATGCATTTTTGCATCCTTAGATTTGATATAAATTCATAAGCATTTATGAATATTAGAAACGCTATAAGTATTTAAGAAAATCTTTTTACATAAATCTGATATTA
The DNA here is from genome assembly GCA_002806875.1 of Lepidotrigona ventralis hoosana. Lineage (NCBI taxonomy): Eukaryota > Metazoa > Arthropoda > Insecta > Hymenoptera > Apidae > Lepidotrigona > Lepidotrigona ventralis. The sequence goes on along the minus strand of NIPQ01092444.1, from coordinate 27,686 downwards.
TATCACGATTCGTGCGATATTATTAAATTTTCGTTCAATACTATATTTGAAGTATTATTTTAATGAATATTATTAAGTGTATAAAATATTGCCAAAGAATTAATACTTTAGAGAGCAATTACTTATTAAAATGCAGAGTTAAAATTCAGAGAATATAATAACAATCCATGTTAAAACAACTGAATGATTTATTTTTTAAAAAATATTTTAATCGTATCTATATTTTTATAAAATTTTTATCTATATATCTATATTTTTTAAAAAATATTTAATCGTATCTTCTGTGATAACAGCACACAGCACGTTATAATAATAAAAGCAGCCATGATCTCTATAATTCGCCTCGAAACCGAAATCGATTTCACAGCATAAACGATAATAATAATAAAATCGTAGCTGTCAGATGATACGTGGCTCGATTATTGGTGAATTTTAATTTAATTTCAAATTAATCTATTTGGTGAAAGAATTAATTAACTTCTCGCCGCGTTTTCGTCCTGGGACGCGCGTGATAAATTATTATAAATTTAGTTTCACAACTGCTGGACCACGCTCAGGTTATACAGAATGTTTAACTGTATCACCAAAATTTACTTGCAAACTACTTAATTTTATAAACTGTTTGACTTGTAAATATGCTTGATTTTGTAAACTATTTAAAAGAAAACTATTTCTTCGAGAAAGCTTATCATGAATCGTCCACGGAAAATTTACTTAAAAATAAATGAAAATTCGCGTCGTTAGAGCTTGTAATAATATCGCAAAATACAATGGCTCACCCTGTATATTCCAGAAAATGGTTAAAATAGTGTGAATTTTGTCAATCAAAATCTGGTAACACAAAGCTAATCTTCGCCGGACAACGTGGCCTGTGACAGAAGATAACTCGCGCGATTTCAGATATCTATAATAAAATCATGGCCATTTAACAACGTTAGCAACTTGAATGGTATCTTGTCTCAGCTCTATTCCACGAGAGAGAACACAGTTCATGAACTAGTTACAAGTTTGAAGTAACCAGGCACTCTGTTTGCCAATTGATTGTGAATCTTCCAATTAGTTCACAAAAGCGGTACTATCTTGCGTATGTCGCATAACAAACAATACGAGACGCCCTTGTTACTATAACATGAAAATTAATATTATTGCCTGCGTGAAATTACAGGTACGTGATGTTAGATGAATGTATTGATGAATGTGATGAATGTGTTGCACGTTTTATTTAAAAAAAAAAAAAGGAAAAGTAAAATTGAAAAACGTGCATTTATTAATAAGACGTCGAAATCAATATCGCGAAATTAAATGAGATGCATTTGTTTTCGTTTCTTTCTTATTGAAGATTAAGATTTAATTGAAGATTGCCTAAATTGAAGATTGTCGAATCGCAAAATGAGGATTGTACTATTGTTTAAATAAACTATTTTTCATAATGATCTGTTGTGCAGAAAGAAATTTGAGAAATATATTTTAAATAGATTTTATATTTAATTTTGAACTGTTGAAAAAAGAAATGTCTAAGATTACTAACTTCTATGTACATAGATATACATCAACTTTGAACATTTTTTTTTAATCTGTTAATATACGTTTCATACTGCAATGTATTTTATTTAATTAAAAGTAAAAGAAAAGGAGACTAGGAAACTTTTCAAGAAAAGAAGAGACAAAATTTAATTACAAATGCACACATGCATGTAATACGTAATATGACGGTATTGTGATAAAATTTCGTCGTATATTCCCACGTTGGGAAATATCATCCGCGACAGCTACAAATCGTCGGGGAGCGATGATAATTTCTCAAAATTCTAGACGATTTACGTGGCGGAAAATACGTGGTCATCGTGGAGTAAAAATACGCTAAAAAGATTCGGAGATCGTACATTCTTATTATCGTTGTCGATTTCACGCAGATCACACGCGTCCTCCAGTGGGAAGAAAAATTATCCTGAAGATGACAATAAATTGCGCGTGGCCGAGGAAATGTAGACCGCCTGAAAAAAATAGTGGAAGTCTGCATTTCTTTCTTCTGCTTGTCATTTTTATCCTATTCTTTCCCGCTGGACGAGAACCATGCCACGACAGTGCCATCTGTTTCAATAGCCACTCCGCCTACGTTTTTTCGTATCCGACATTTATCTCGCCACGTAGCTCGCGTTAACGATCTCGCATAAAGAACACGTTACAGGATTTCACTTCGAGCCGCGCAAAAATCCTTCGAATTTCCCCAATTAATTTCCGTGGGGAAAAAACATTCATTCAACCGTGTTTAACCTTCACGATCGCCGATTATAGTCGTCAGCCACGTGCGTACGTACTTGTGATAAATAGGCGTGTATTCATCACAATTGAATGGATAATTTAATTTTTCATTCAAATAATAGGTTCCTGCGTATATCTATCATGATTGAATTAATAATTTAATTTTCTAATTTTTTCGATAGAGCTTTGAAAATGATCTCAAAAATATTATATTATACATCCGTAGTATTCTATTATGAAAGACGTGTTACGCGAAGATAATTAACAATTGAATTTCAAGACGTAACGAACAGTTCGAAGGTCTCGCGATTTGAGTGGTTTTAATTTTAAATAGAGCGACTGTATGTTGGAATTTTTAATTAAGGAAGACGGACGATCTCATTGCATTTAATAGTTGTGGTATTCCAGAAAACCTTGTCCTTTCTGAAGGTTCTACGGCTCTTTAAGACATGATTTACGAGCTTACGGGCTTCTTAATGTTATCCCCGAATGTTCTTCAAAGTATTTACGTAACTTTGCGTCAACTCTCTCAATTAGTATCATTTGATATTTTAATTTCTATTAGATCACTGAAGTTCTTGAATTAATTTACATTATCTTTAATATGTATAAAGATTACTAATAAAATTCAATGAAATTAAAGGGTTTCAAAGTAGAATATTACAAGCCTAAATTGTAGCTCTCAGTGTGATGTAACGATAACAGCAAGACTCGAAAATAATTATAAATATCTAGAATTTAATATTTATCTATAAAAAAAATGTTGTTCGTTTCCACTTACACAGCAGTGAAGAAAGTTATGACAGTCTAAGTAGATTTTGGCACGATGAAGGAAATAGTTGCAGAATGCGGGGACATCACGCACAAATCACTTTGACGCTACTCGCAACTACTGCAGTCGCATCCGCATATTTTCGATAATGATCGTTATTTTTCTGCTTGAAATTTAAATCCCTCGCTCCGCAATATTTCTTTCGACGGAGCTTCCTGCACTGCGAGAATACGAAATGTCGTACACGGAAGCAACACTTGGCACGCTGTTTCTATTTTTTCAATATTGATTCGTTGCGTACGCAATACGACAAGTCAATATATTCAGGCAATTAGCATACATCTTCAAATTTCAAATCAGCTGATCATATTTTCCATGCGTCTTCGCTGCGATATTATCGTGCGTTTTGATATTTTTATTCTTCCTCGTCTTTTCCGTGAATATTTCAGCCTTCTTTATTCTCCGCCTTTCTTGTTTCTGCAGTCTATTTCTTTCAATGTTTCTTATCACTGCGTAATTCATTTGCTCTTATTTATTATCAAATTTGGCGACTACAACTTCAATCATTGAATATCAGTTTTTATCTCGTCACTTAAATATTACCAATTTCATTGATTAAATACGTACACACTATACGACCATTATATGACAACCAGAGATCGATAACTATTAGGGATTATGTCTGTGTAATTATAAAAATTTCCATCTCATTAATTTCATTAATTAGTGCATAAATATTAATCTTATTATCAATTAGATGAAACGAATTGAAACAACTGTAAAAAATGTACTCGTTTTAAGAACGGAAATACCTTACACAGTGATAAAGCAACATGATCCTAATCTGAATATAGAACCTGGTAGACTCGTGTTCCGTTGACAGTGATTTGGTGTATCTGCCGTGAACCACACTCTCAGTTTGTAGCCGTGTTGCTTCCAACGGATAATTTATATCGTGATATCTTAGGCGGTATTCATTTATCTTGGCAATGCGAGAGCTGCAATTTTCATGTTTAATACAGGGCGTATTTCCTTCGCCTAAGTTCCGAGCAATTGCTCGACACTCGGTACGTATATTAGCAATTGCTAATACGTACGTATTATTTGATGTGCACTATATTTTTCTTCGTGAGTTGAATAATTTGTTAAATGAATTCTCCTTCATATTTGCACTGTGCCAAGAGAATTTGCACATCTTTGCACGAACAAAATCAAAGACACGCCATTCCGTTCTTCTAATTTCTTCCAACACTCGGATAGAACATCAACGATTTTAATAATGTTTATTTGTTATATAAACTGTGTTTGACGATTTAGTTAACAATCGGTTCTCTTGCTCTCAGAAGATTGAATAAAAATATGTCGATACATATTTTCGCGCAGAGAATGTAGTTACAAAGTTACTAAATATTATGAAATTGTTTTTATAGATTTCCATTCAGACAATGTATCTGAATTAATAATGATACTAATCATTGTCATACAACAATCTGTTTTTATCGTGCTCGTACCTGGTTATTATGCAAATTGAATAGCAAACACAGCTACACACAGATATAACATAAACATGCGCTATCTCTTCCAGGTCCGCATAATGCAAAAACCATTATCGTACGATTCAATTTTGATATATTTGCCATAAATTTCCAGTGAAACGTTTATGGCCGTTTTAGACGTACTTTGTAACGCTTATGTACCTATTTTACATATTTTCAGTGAATAAAGTTTCTCGTTGTGAACAGTAATTATCCTTCGTAATGAACGTTTCAAAAATAATTGCTCGTGCCATTTAAAAATTATGCACCATGTCCTTTAAACTTTTATACGAGTTCTACCAACTAGAAGTGGAAGCAATACGTAAAAAGGAGAACGTAAGAGATATATTTTTTTCTTCAAAAAAAGTGACATTACGTTCGACTTTCTTAGAAGCCGAAATAGTTTGTAACATCATCTTCTTCAAATAAAATCCTTCTCCTTATCGAGGTGAACTCGAGCTATTATTTCATACAGCCGGCGATTAATTATCCAAGTTATTTTCCATCGCGTGTAATGTCTGCTAAGCTATCCTATTATTAAAGACTTTTCAGCGCGTACCTCGTGCCAGATGGATTGCCTGTCTAATATTTAAACTCCTCCGGATTCTTAGTACTTCATTAACCTTTACTGATTTAAGCTTCGTGAAAGTAGATCCCCCCACATCATGATAGTGTGAATTTCGTAGTACGTTGATCGTGCCTCTCATTAATTCAAAATGTTTTATAATCCGTGTGCAAAGTGCCTCGAAACGAAAATTATCATATCATACGCAATGTCTAATGCTATTAACGTGAAGATTTCAAGTACCTTAACGTTACTTGCGCTGAATAAGCGAAATTAATTGCCGATGAATTATGCAAACATGATTGTAAAATAGAGACAGATAGATCAGAAACGTATTATGTAAAAGATTTTATGCATTAATATTAGCAAAGTTGAAAGTAAATTTGGAATGTTCTTTGCAGATTTAACAGAAAGTTCAAGAAATTATTAAAACGGACAATTATCTATTATATTAGCAAGCTTCATAAAGAAATCTGAATACATATGATACCCAAAATAACTTAGTAAATTTAGCAATATTTGGTAAATTACGTTTCATTCTTTAAATTACATTCTACTATCATTTTCAATTTTATTGTAGTCTTTTTTAAAATTCTTCTAATTACTAAACTGACATTAAAATGACATCATATATATATATATATTTATAGTTATTTTCATACGTTTCGTTTTTCACTTGTAAGTATATATTTGTATTACACTCGTGCATAAAAGATTTTCATCTAGTTCATTGTAGAAAATATTTGAAGCAGTTTCAGAACAATGGAAAGCGTGAAATTGTATCTCATGTTAAGAGGAAGAAGGTATTTCCGAAATCCAGGATCCAGGAATCCTGATTCGTCTGTAAAATCGGTGGGAAAGAAATGTTTTCGTATTCATTGCTAAAAATTTATGTCATAGTGCGGCGGGAGAGTAGCGCGATATATTTATAAACGTTAAGAATAGCGCAGTACTCGTAAGAGGAATTGGAAATCAATATTTAAGTCCATTCTGAAGGTGACGTGACTAGGCTGGATTTGCGTGCAGAAAGCAATAGATAACGAGAGTTGTATTCTAGAATAATGCTTTGTGTATGTCGAAACGTATTTAGGAATACTCGTTGTATGAACTTCATTTTGAGAGCAGCGTCTAATATAGACTCGATAATCTACAGCCCTTGCTGCGTCTTCAACAATACACGAAAAAAAAAAGAAATAAATCTAAAAATATAGTTAATTACGAAATCAGAAGGTATATAGTTTTGAAATGCGAATGTTTAACAAAACGAAATGAAGTAAGTTCAGTAAAAATACGTTCGATAAAATTAAATAATAAAGAGTGTAACTGTCAAATAATTAAGAAAAATAATATCTTTTAGTTGTTTTTTTTTATTTTTAATTATTAAAGAGATAAGCTGTTTCAATGATCGACGTGGCTGTGAGATAAGAAAATGATATTTTTCTACTGTTTTGATCTTTTTTTTTTTGTTATTTAATATCTAATGAGAGAAACTCGTGATACAAGATGTAATTTTGAAATTACTATCAAGCTTCATCTTTTTTTATCTTGAACAGTTTTATGAATTTCGCGACAAGCCGTCATACGAGTTACGTAATGAGACAAATCTGTACTACTTGTCTGACCAGCTCAGTGAATGACTACTGCACGAGACGTTTGTTCTTACTACTTCCATCTTTCTGTTCTTCACTGCTTGTATAACACACGATGGTCATGAAATTCTGTGATCGCAAATAAAATAAATAAAGCACAAATTTGGAACTGTTTTGTTCATGAAACGTCAACAGATTTTATTTAAAGATTTACGTTTAAATTTATTCTACGTTTTAAATGGATACAATTCTTCATTGATAATAGTTTCAAACAAAGCAAGATAGAGAATAAATTTTTGAATCCAACCATTGATATTTTACTTTATTGGGTGTTACATAATATTATTAGATAACAATTTATTTATAATAAATTTTATATTTATTACATTTTATCCGTCTTTCATTAATGTCATCAATTTTATTAACTACAGTTAGTTCATTAAATTTACATCGCATAGTTAATCACTTGAAGTTTCGATTAGATTTATAATAATATTTAGAATCGTTTCTAACATAATTTTACTTGAGAATTTTATCTACTACGAATCGAATGAAAGATCAAAATTCCAGAAAAAGATTTTATTTAAAGATTTACGTGAAAATTATTCTACGTTTTAAATGGATACAATTCTTCATTGATAATAGTTTCGAACCAACAAAGTTCAAGTTACTGTAAGATCAATAGCAAAACACGTTCAATTAAATTACTAAGTCGTAAGCTAAATTTCAACTTGGCTAAATGCATTGTATTTTGCGTTGAAATTTATCTCACCAATCTAACAGGAAAGTATAATGGAAAATACAAAAAGAGACATTAATAAGCAATCACTACATTTTAAAATTTTAATAAACGATTACGATACGATTTCCGTTCTCTTCTCTATTCGTTGAAGACATCGTTTGAAGTATCGAATCGAGCGGCATAAATTCAGATTAATTCATCGATCGAGATAATTGTAGCTGCGTTCCAACGTGAACTATCGTTTCACTGGATGCTTTCTCTCGTGACGACGAACTTTTCACCACTGCCTGGCATGAAATTATGAATCTGGTGCAATGAAACGAGTGATTTCAGAAAGGTTGAAAGCTGCATAGTCGTTTGAGAAAGCAGTTTTCTTATTTCAAATTTGACTGTACATCTGAAAACACGCGCCGCTGTAACGCGAGTGTTAATTACAAGGAAAGCTGGGTTCTCGTTTCATGCATCGCGAGTTCGAATCGTGTAAACCGCGAGAAAGATGAAAACCAGCTTAACCCCGAGAGGTTGCGGCCACTTCTCAGTCAGTAGCACGTTTCTTTTTGGAAAACGAAAACGAAAGAAATATCGTAATTAAAGCAGTGCATACGCCTTACGGTCAGACGAAATTGATTCGTCGTAGTTTAACACACGGTGGCGAAAACATTTGAAAACTTTTATGTGTCCTTTTCTTTTTATTGGCAACGAAGGTGTTACTATTAATGTGCATGAATGACACGACACAAATACAAAAATATAAAATATAAATAAAAAAAAATGAACCACAAATACAACGTATTACAGCAAATGGTCTCATTAAACTTTCGACCCTTTTGGTGTAGTAAATTACTAACCGTTTAAATATTTTATTAACCTTCGTGTCGGTTTTCAAATTAGTTTCAGACATTGCCAACTTAATTGTAATAATAATCGGTACTAGAGAAAATTAGCAAAATTTCATTCACGTATGATGTATTTATAAAAATTATTTCTTATCAATGACCGTTCAACCACTCTCGTGATATCCAATAACGTGTAAAAGAGGCATTAAAAACTAGAATGTAGCAATTATTAGCGGTACAGAGTCATTGCGTATTATATATTTCGACTTATATGCGTTGAATTTATAACAATAACTGTACTGTATAACGTTGTATAACGCACTTATTTAAAATAGAAGACGAAGTAAAAAGTACAAACGTGCATCCGCGACTGAAACGTTTCAGCGACAGAGCTACCAAAATCATAGAACTAAAAATTCATTTAATCATTAGGCTGCGCGCTACGCTCAGATTTTTTCCGTTCGCGACAATCCGCTCAGTGGTTATTTTAATAATCACCAATTTGGCGTCGCACTCGCAGCTTGTCCCCGGCTGAATACGGACTCATTAGCAACGGAAAGCAACGTGGCGTCTCTAACGAGTCCCCAAGGAGCGTAGGCTCACGGGGCAACTTTGTTTGCGGCCGAGTCGAAATCATTTTTCTTTTTTTTTTTTTTTTTTAAGAATNAAAATCTCGGCGAGGTCCGAGGAGACTTTTGAAAGAGACTCGTCTTTTTGTTTCTCTCCGTTTTCCTCGTCCCCCGTGCAAAAAGTCCTCCTCCCCTCCCGGCCCCGTTATCAACGTTTTCTCCTCGAAATCTCGTCCGAGTGGATCCCGACCGGTGCTGCAAAGGACCGTTTCATCTTTTGTCTCACGCTTATTGCACCGCGTAATTGCGACCTGTTCCGCCTCCGTTGTATCGGCCGTCAAGCGAACAGAGGATCGTTCCTTGTTTGCTCAAGGATTTCGGATAACGATCGCGTTGCAGCCGAAAGAAATTACGTTAAATGCTTTCGAGTTCTCGTTAAGTGGCCGGGCCGAGATTCCATCACCGCGTTGAGAACGCGCGCGTAATTTGCACTGGCGAACGCAGAGAGTTGCTTTCAAGCAGCTTCTTGCAATTAACGCGATTATCCGGCTTCTTTCGGAGCATCACTTTAAGCGTGGCGAATACTTTTCTTGCGATTGGGAACGAATTGTGATGAATAATCGGATGATGATAATGATGATGATGATGATGATGATGATGGGGATTTTGGAACTTGAGACTGCAGAAATTTAGTTCAGAGATAAGAATGAAGGCACGATTGAATCGCTGTAAAAATATGGGAAGATTGAAGAATGGGAAGGTGAGAATGGAGTAGGATTTTTGAAGAAATTTTTAATCTTAGGGATGATTTTATTTTTATTTATTTTTATTTTGTGGTTACGAGAAATGGTAAAAAAGATGTAGGAAATTTATTGAAATTTTAAAAAGATGTTTTGCGATCAATTTCGTTATCATTGCAACTTAATTATGATAAGCAATACAGTTATTATAAAAATATTGGAAATGATAAATTCGGCAACGAGATTAAGTATGATTTTAATATCATTCAAAGTTGAACTGTTACGACAGTTCAGTAATTGTAAAAATACAAAGTAAATAAATAAACTGAAGAGGAACACGATTTTCAGGTATGAATGAATTTATCGTCATCAAAATTAAAGATAAATGTAATAGTAGAATTGAAGTGGATTAATTGTGAGAATGAGAGCGAAAGTAGAATTCTACGGACTTTCGAATTTTATACTAAAGTTTTATAGGATGAAAACGAATTTCGTGTAATTATATTGCACAATAATTTATCAGAATATTTTATCAGAATTTCAGGATTTCAAGTAACATCAGAAATAGATTATCATTCAAGAGTTATTTCTACACGAGCAGTTCACTGCGTCTTATTTTCCGTTTCGTTGCGAACGTCGATGCAACGTTAAATCATTTATGCTATTTGCGCTCTCAGCTTCGTTCCAAGAAAAATAAACAACCCCTCGCCGTGTTATTTGCCTTAGCACCCTCCACATTCATCCCTCTTACTTAAAGAGAGCACTCAACATCTGATGTCCTACGTGATGTCAGACTTCCTTGTTTGCCAATAAATATTAAGCACAATTCTAGAAACGAAAATACACTTTGCGCTAAACGTTCACGTATGTGTTATTAACACGCCCTTGTGTGTCACAGAAATCTGATCGAGTATAAGAGCCAATATCATATTTGTTATCTGTTTATTTCAATCTATTTTCTTTACGATTGAAATCTACGGTGTATTAAATTTTTTTACTAAATATACGTTTGCAGTAAATATATTTGACTCGGCATTTCTAGATTGATTTCAAATTATAATTCAATCCTGATGTATTATTTGCATCATACAATATATACAAATATAGATATCTCTAATAACTTCGATATTTCATACAACTTTTGTCGTTAATAAATTCTATTGTATCTTAATGTGTAATTTTCATAATTTCGTACAATTTACCTTATTAACAATTTTTTTTTACTAATTTCGATATCTCGTTCAATTCTCTTCATCCAGCTTCTAGTGTTATTAGTATTTGCTCGTATATTTATATCATATCGTATCGTTGTTTGTTTACGTTATATCGTGCATTATTACTGCATTTGATCAGGATACCAACATACCGGTTATTCGAGCGCGATATGCATTCCTCGCGACTTAACTGCCATCAATCTCTGCGGACGTGCTCGATGTGTTTCTCTCCCTCGTTTTCTCAATTTTTTTTTTCTTTTGCTTGTATCCCGCCGAGAGAGGGAACATTCGATAAGAACAAGTAGAACGACTTGGCGAGCTTTATTCACGGATCAATGAACGCAGTGAATCTCTTCGCGTACTGCTCGCTGACGTGCAGATGCAGGTGCATCGGATCGGAACGATTTTCTCGAGGGGTAGAGAAGAGAGGTCTTATAGGTATTCGATAGCTGAAACATGGCTGAAACGTTGAAAGTAAACACGTGGTCGCCGGCCTCTTTCGACGTTGCATACATTAGCGAATGAGCATTGTATCTCGTCGCTTTGTGCATTAAAATCTGACCGGTACAAAGAAACGCTTCATCGAAATTGATTAATTTGGTATCCAATTATTTAACTCTTGTCTTTGTATAAATGTTTTCATTTATTTCTCGTAAACAGAAAAATATTTATGTATAAATTTCATTTATATTGTTATGATCCAAAGTTATTAATTGAGAGAAAAAGTTTAATTAACGACACTGCTGCGTTTGTATATTCTACTTTTAGAAGTAAACATAACATATATATAACGCAGGAATGTCATAATAAATGGAAAAGTAAGAAGTTTCAAATACGTCATTTTAAATATGACAAGTATATACTTCACTGTAGTGATATATTTCGGTTTACTTTGAAATTTAAAGTTATGTGTTTACTTGAAAGTAACAAGTATCGATTAAAAATTGAGGTACGCTTTTCTTTTTTCTCTCTTTAAGTTTCAATTTAAGTTTCGTTTAAAGAGGATAGTTTTTGTTCCATTCTAAAGTCTCGAATCCAACATTTAATATATCAATTTTAATTATTTTAATTTTAATCTCATAAAATATATTCCGACGATACGAGACGTTATACCGATAATATTTGCGAAACCCGGTAGATTGGAAAAATCGTGGAAGACTGTTTATTTTCGATTATTTTCATGGACATGAGTAGTCAAGTAGAAACAAAAATTCTTCTTAATGTTATAATCTTAATATTATAATCAGTGTTCAAGTTTTAGTCAGAAATCGATGCTTAGATTATTACTGTTATAATTATTTGAATTTTACGTTGTTTTAAACATATGCAGTACATATTAAATTTTATACTCAATTCGATGATAGAAATATTCAAGGATAAGCCACCGCCAAATTTCCAAGAGTCTGTATTTCCAGATTGATAATCCACAATTAAGGAAAGTTTGCTGTTCGAAATTTTCCTTCGTTTCAAATAACATCGTGCAATCGTAAGTAGAGCGTGAATACGTCAATGAGAGTTTTTTCGAGAAGTTCCCTGAATTTTGCATGTTCCCTGCGCCAGTGAGTAAGTACGCAATGCGGGAGTGTTGTGCATTCTCTCAAATTAACAGAGATTATGATGTTTTATTTCGTACGAACGTAGCCTTGAAGATCCTTAGATTCTTATTCTTAATTAGTGGATTCTCGTGAATTTATGAGAAATCTGTAAACGCGACAAAATATATGAAATGACACGTCAAACATGTCGCAATAATGTCATACTATTTACTTATGACATTTATTATGTAAAATATTTTTTCAACTAAATTTCAATTTTTTAACTTCAATTAAATTTTCATAAACATCCGCAATCCAATTATCGTCAAATTTTTAATACTAAAACGAGTTACTCTAAGTAGAAAAGCTTGTTCGATCATTTTCATTCTGAAGTAGGAAAAGAAAGTATGTTCATCAATTATTCCTACGGATCCTAATAAATTTCCAATTAGCACAGAGGAAGAGGAATGAACGATCAATTACGTTTTTCTTTTTTTTTTTTTTTTTTTTTAANTTAAAATTTAACAATTGAGATCACTTGCGTCCGAACTTTCACGTCTTCCGCTTCATTTCACCAATTCAAGATTTAATGTTCGCAAGAACGTTAATATTTTTCACATTTATATAATCCATTAGTCCTTCATCGTGATCATGTTTTATAGTATATTTTTTTCATCATACCATCGACTATGTAAATTAATCTGTTCAATTATATTTTCTACCTAGTTAATTAAATTCCCTTTATTGTGTAAATTAATCTTGTTATTCTGATTTTATCTCATTGCTCCCAATTCAATCTCCCTCTGATTATTTGTATAGGTATAATTATTTGATGCGTGAATTAATAAAATCAAAAAATGTATACCGTAGCTATGAAATAAAATGGAGACTGTATTTTATATCTAAACACAGTAGAATTATTAAGAGGTTAGGCAGACTTATTGAGAGGCTGCCTCGAATGTGTGGAAATTGCTGGTATTTTTTTCTTATAAGAAAATGAAATTTAAAAACTTGGGATATTTGTTTTTTTTTGTTTCTGTAAATTACGTACACGCAATTTCAAAGATCTTTAATTTCTGCATGATATTTACTGAAGGAAGTGCATGAGGTTTTAAAAAAACCTGACTTTCATATTCTAATTCTTTTTTGAATTAAAAGTTCAACTTTTCGTACAATAAACATATCACAGAAATCTTACAAATGTTACGCAGAAGCTAAAAATCACTTCAAGAAAAATTAATTTGTTCGTTAATTTTGCACACTCGAAACTATCTATATAGTCCCTTGAAATAAATAGAAATTGAATAATCTTCGATTTCATATAAGCTATCGCAAAGTTTGTGTGCATGAGTGCCCCTTCTGACAGGTATATTTGCCGAAATGAGACGACCATGGTATTCAGGCAAATATAGAGCAAGTAATGGATTGTTATCGCTTGATTGCGCGGTATCCCAGGTTTAATAGAGTAGCATCAGATTACTAGTGTCATGAGGAGTTGCTCAGAAAGACAACTTGCCTCGCCAATGCCATTATATCCGATTACACTTCGCTTTTATCAGAACGGAATTTAGCTGTTTTGTCGAAATAGCCTTCAACGCCTCCATCATGCTCGCTAATCCCTTTTGTTATTCTCTATTGAAATTCCTCGCCGCCTGACACGTTACGAACAAGCATTTCCGTTTGAAGTTTCGACGGCTCAAAGAATCGTCGCGTCACAGTTGAAACTTCTTTGAACACACGTGTGCCACACTTGCCTCACTTCCGATTTCCGACGTACATCTTATTTACGTTAGGTAGCCGAGGTAGCTTTGTAGTTTCACGGGAATCTCGAATGGAATTTAATCCAATTTTTCACTTCCGCGCGTACTTTTTCAATTAAACTTCTTCCATTTCATCAGGTTTTATTCCCGCGGTAACAACGGAAGTCGGGCACATCTTATATTGCCGCGAAATTCTGCTTTCATTTTCGAGATAATCAAGTCTGAACGTTTGTTCGACGAATTCGCAATTTCTCCTCAATTCAAAATACTTACTAAGAAGAAAAAAAAAAATCGTGTATCTGTAATGTTTGTCCACGTCTTTTGTAACGTCATAGTTATTAATTCATTGCGACTAATGGTGACGTGCGATTTTCAGGATTAAAATAGAATGTGACTTTCAGCAGTCGGTGGCCGTCGAAAAATGAATTATAATTATTTAAACACATATATTCATTTATTCATATATTTAGCACTTCTATGTGTTTTTTTTTTTTTACTTTTTGCCGATCCATTCTCATTAATTTTGCTCGTACGTAGCAAAATTTAAAAGCATCTGCCGGCTTTTGCTGAAAATTACTTTTTCAGGAATGGCCCACTCTCGCAACGTCAAGATAAAAATTCAAATCTTTACGAGCTAAATAGACTCTAATTTTTCTTGAAGAATTCCCCAAATTTCGCACGAGTTGAAAAATTAAACTAACTAACAAATTGATATGTTGCAAACAATATTTCAACAATACCTATGGTATACGTTGCACCGTCCAGTTGAAAAGTCGCACTCTTGCACTTCTTGAAGAGCTTTTGATGCGAGTACGGTGGCGGAAGTGGCGGAGGTGGCGGCCCCTTTGACTCCTGTTTACTCATGGTATCCCCTTGCACCTCAGCTTTTGATCATGAATTGCTCGTACACACTGTCTCTAATCTACATCACACGCGACATCAGATTCGATACAGTTCGATCATCACGATTGCTAGTTACGCAGATTTCGAAACGAGCGACGCGGTATGAAAAAGAGAAAAAGAAAATATTAGAAATCTTATATTAGAAAACACCGTTCTAACCAGAATTTCCCTTACAGCCGGGGAAGTTATGGTGAGGTCAAAGAACATCAAACGAAGCAGAGGCCTGGCGGAGATGAAAATTTCACAAACCACGTGTTCGAGGAATCGGTAAGTCTGAAAATTCATTTCCGACGAAAAGAGAGTTTACCGCGTTCCTCTGTATACTTCTTCGAAATACCGTTTTGTTTCTGAGAAATGACGTGCTGAAGAGATCTTTTGAGCTTCAATAAAAACTCGTGAAACCTTGTCGACCTTTTGTTCGTAAAATAAGAAATTCGCGAGAATAAGCTGAAACATGCAGTCTTATTTTTTCATATCCTATGAATATTAATCTGTAAACTGTGTGAGAAATGCAGAGAAGATAATTAATACTTTGAAACATTTTTAGTAAATGGCGAGCATAATAATTCTCGAAATACAAGCGCAAAAAAGAGAGAAGAACAAATTGTCTTATATAATTTTTCAAAGAAAGTCGTAATTAAGTCATTTGTTATCTGATGTCTTCATCACGATTGTACTAATTCTTATATAAATCAAATTAAGGAATGTAAAGAGAAGAAACTTTTTTTAAAGAAATTAATTTCCAATAAAGATTTTCATGGCGCGAATTTAAATTGCATGTGAATTCTAGATATTCTCGTGCAGTGCAAGATAAATTAGTACAAACTCTCGATAAATATTCTAAAACGTCGTGACAAAAGGAACTTCAAATCTAACCTTTCGATTGGCCATCGCAACTATTAGTCATAAATTTAGTTGAAAAGGCACGGAGAAAGAGTAAAGAAAGAAGAATGAAAAAAGAGAAGGGACTAATGGTTCGCAGATTTTAATAACGTCGCAACGTAACTAATGCGCGAATTCTGGAACGTGAAATAGAACGATCACGACCACGCTGAAAGTTTTAAAACCACGAAAAGGGAAATATTTAAATTGAAAACAACCTAGAAACAATGAATTAATCCAGACACAAATTTGAATAAGCTTCTAACGAGTCTCGAACCTATCGACGAGAGGCAAAAGTTTCGAAAGACAGAGCAAAAAAAAAAAAAAAAAAAAAAANTTGCTCTGAATTATGTTTAAAAAGGAAACAGAAAAGATTCGTTGGTAGATAAGATATAGAATAGCGAAATTCTATGGTGAATAACTCGAAGAAATTCGACGTTCGGACGCGTTAATCGATGGAACCATTGTGTTCATACCTCGAATCGAAGGATATTAAGGATAACTACGTTTCGTGGATAGTTGGATAGAGGAATGTAGTTGCATTTCCGTTGAAATCGGTCAGACATCGAACCTGTACACATTAATAAACGGGAATATGCGATGTTACAGGACGTAACCACTATACAGGGCACCGATACGAGTGGTTTATACGACCGGCTTTATTGAACCGGTCGCGTTAAATTTCAACGTAAATCGAACCTGTACACATTAATAAACGGGAATATGCGATGTTACAGGACGTAACCACTATACAGGGCACCGATACGAGTGGTTTATACGACCGGCTTTATTGAACCGGTCGCGTTAAATTTCAACGTAAATCATGTAAATCCACTATTGTGCTTATTTTGACGGCTTCGATTGCGTTTCATGCAGACGCGAGAAATTATTAATTCGTGCTCCACTTGCTCCAAGGGAAACGCTCTGCGTTTAGCATTAATTAGTCTTCAACCTAGACAAATTTTTTATCCCTCTCTCTCACCGTCTCTTTCTCTTCTGAGAGCGTACAGTGGCTGTCAAAAGTTCTCTGTGATAAATTATACACTTTCTTGAGCATTTAATCCTTATCGTACAGATAATCTGGGGTGTGCTCGAAGTATTAATTAGTTTATACATCGCGATATATTAAATAAATATATTTCGACTTGTCTTTAGAATGTATGCGTTCTTAATTTGTTGCATGCATTTGAGCTTTTTGGTAATATTAAATTTCTGATAATTTCAAGCATACCAAATTAATAAATTTCTGGTCATTTTGAGAATTTCTATTTACGAGATACAAGCTTCGACAAAACTACTAAAATTCTGAAAAAAAAATTCTGTGAGACGCAGTGCACGTTGCACTCGCGAAACATGTTTATTTTCGGAAAAACTCTTTACTCCAGCGATATGGAATTAAATTATTTGCTGGTGGAAAACTTCTGGAGGCCACTGTAAGTTGCATACCCTGCTACTTTGCCAGAGAATGCACTTAAAAAACGAGCTACTCTGTCGTTTTAAATTACGTTTTTCTTTTTTTTTCTTTTTTCCATTTTATGGAAATTTCGAAATTTTTTTTCTGTTCGTGCTTGATATTCACGAGAGGGACAATACTTTTACGAGCATGTACCGAACACCGTTTTTCGAAATTCCTTTTTCGGTTAGAATTCATTACCACTTTCATTAGCATGGAGTCAGTAGCAACAAGGAAAAATTCGATTAATTCGTCTCGCAGTCTCTCGTTGATACTCGGGGAAATCTTTTGGTCCAAGTGTTTGACTTTTTAAGCCTGTGTGATGTCTTTAAAATTTCCTTTTGTGCAAAAATCGCATCAAATCCGAAAGTAGTTTAAATTCATCGAGACATGTGTATTTATTCTACAAAAAATAGAGAAATTTCATTTTAATAAAATATTATATAGAAACGATACAGTAAACAATACGATGAGTAAAATTAATTAAAATTTTATTTTAATTTCTTCAAAGTGTCTTCGAATATCTCAATATCGATTAATAGTAAATATTGTTATATTTATATTGTATTTAATTTAATACTCATCCAGAAAGAAGCCGGGATTTTTAAACGGGAATCTAAAAATTCTTAAGACAAAATAAATTCAATTTCAGATCAGCACGCATCTGTTGGTAAATGGCGATGTAAAGTACGAAAGATAATTGAAAAATAAAAATACAAATAAGCGCGTCGCTTATCTAGCGTAGCCGGTCGACGAAAATTAATTAAATTAAACTCGATATCAACTCATCTCAATTCGCATTAAAATCGTGGAATCCTCCTCAACAAATGAGATTTAATAAACCCGGTGAGTGAACTCAACGTCTTTACATTGAGGAATCGTTCGACAGATCGAAAATATCGTTCTTATTCTCTGTGTGTGTGTGTGTGTGTGTGTATGTGTGTGAAAGAGAGGGAAGATGTTTCTCTAACAATATGCTTGCATTTTGACGAAACAGCTCTAGTAATAGGTGCTTGAAAAAAAGCATGAAACTTCGTCTCCTAAGAAACAATAGCGTACTTTCATAACGAAACGTTGCAAAAAAGAGTTCATACAGTCGAGAGAATATTTTATTGGATTATTTTATACTCAAAGACGTTTCGATTTTCTCTTGTTTCTTTTAACGTGACTTCATCTCTTTTCTCTCTCTCTCTCTCTCTCTCTCTCTCTCTTGAGTAGAGATAAAATAATAAAATAATTTGCAAAGGTCAATCGTTGATATTTTTTTTTCTATCCTTCGAATTATTTTTCATTTATCATTTGTATATATATATATATCGTTGAATTTAATCATTTCATTGTTCAGAATTTCGCGGATTCCAATTCTAAATATTTTTTACATTCATTTAGATGCTTTATTGTACATGTTACACATATTTTATTAATCGTCTGTTTAATAATCGCGACAATTTTATAATCTTTCGTCTATTGTTCAAAATCTTACAATTCCTAATTTAAATGCATCGCCAATCATCGACGTAATGATTCTTCAAATCATTTTGTCTACAATCTCGTGAAATTGTTCGTTTCGACAAGACTCTTTCAATCCCTCTTTTAAATGCATTTTTCTACCTTATGTTCTTCAAATTTTTAAGTTAATTAAGCATCAGTTAGAACATATTCGAATAAAAATTTGTCTTGGATCATTTAGATTTACTGCGGATCTACCAAGCCGAAATCAGATTAATTTTGCTTTTGTTCGTTTTCAACGACCCGATCGGTCGTTATCACCGATATTATTCTTGTCAAAGGAATATTAGACAGACACAACGACGGGTGAAATTGTTCAACGATAATTACCAGCGATTATAATTTTCAAACATAATTACGAAATTATCCAGCAATTGTTATTATTAATGTTCCGTGTCCACTATTGTTGTTCTATGGTGTTCCTTGCGTATTTCCGTTTAATGGAATTTATTCGATAACGTAATGACCGTCATCATTTCAGCGAAATTAAATTAGTATAATTGATGATTTGTTAAGCAGCGTAATTAAGGAAGCAATAGATGTGCGTGCGTTTATAAATGATACACACTGCAGTTTAATGTCACGTACAATCCAATCGCGTACTTTATAATTACGTTTGCTAATAACGTGATACAATTTATTTAACGTGATCTGTGATATTTCGAATTGAAACGAAATCAAATCAAAGTCTTAAAGTCTTAAAAGGAGACGTTGAATCAATTAATTAACATTCTGTATAGGATTTTGAATGAAATACAAGGAAAATAAAATTTGATTGTGATTTAATGAAGAGACAAAAGAAAAAAATGTTTGAGCACGAAACATTTATATAAAATACTAAAATACTTTGGCAGAGAACGTATTAAATATCTAGTCAAGTTTCATTTATAATCTTCATATTATCTCTCTGAGAAATTTATTTGCTGTACTAAACTTTGAGATTAACTGAAATATACATACAAGACACATATTACTGAGATATACTAAACTCTGAAATATTTCAAATTAGAACAAGATTACTTTTACTATTAAATTTTTATATGGAAAAAGATTAAACAAACTTTAAAAGAAAATTTACAGGGATTAAACGTTATATTTAATCGGATTTTTATTTATAATCTTTGAAAGTAATTAATACGGAGCTTAGTTCCTTCTCGTCACAATGTTTCGAAATTCAACCTTGAATGCTACACGAAAATTCAACCCCTTCTCGTCATACCCAACGATAGGAATCCTGCATTGCGGTAATTTAATTTTTCCTAGTTCGTCTGAAGTTAATGAAAAAATTCTCACGAATTTCTGGCTCTCGCGGATGCTGTTCAATTAGCAACAACGAAACGAACGACCTATTGAGCTTCGAAACGAAATTCTTGGCACGTACGTGACTCGGGAGGTTATTAGAAACCATGCTCGGTCCATCCTGAAGGAATTTGATCGAAGTCGAAACGACAAGTATATATAAATTCGATCGATTAGTCGAACCGGTGTCGCCAAATCGTCGATCCAAGTGCAAAACAACTCGGTATCTTGTTCGTGACTCAACAAAATTACATCACTATTATGTTGTGCGTATATTCTAACGACTAATTCGCATTTCCATGATGAACAAAAGAGAACTCTCTCAAGTGAATATAAATATTTTATTTCATATTTTCGAGTATATTTTCATTTTCAATGATCATTCACCTGGAATGGAATTTGTAATTTGTGCTTTCCATAAAAATCTATTTTCTCCCAAGAAGAAAACTGTGCTCCATATTTTTGAACGAGAGAAAGAGAGAGAGAGAGAGAGAGAGAGAGAGTGTGTGTGTGTGTGTGTGTGTGTGTGTGTGTGTGTAGAGTACAGAATAAATAGACATGAATTTGGCCTGACTTTTGTTAGTTCGATGGTAGAGAGATTTTTGAATTTCGAGCTAACGAACGTATAGAAAATATTGATTGAGAAGAAAGGCAACACGATTTAATCCATTCGCTGTTACAGCACAAACTGTTTTTACACCATTATACGTAATAAAATTAGAAAACGTGCCAGAGAATAAACTGGAAGTAAAACAGATAGAGAGAAAGCCAAAAGAAATGGAAAGAAACTTGTAAAATCCAACGTGTAAAAATAGTGCTAACGATATTCCACAAAATAAAATTCCAAAGATTTATTTGCTGAGTGCAATAAAGTATTAAGGAGAAATGTCAGTAACATTAGTAAATATTTCTTTTAATTAAATAAAATAAAGTAAACAATTTAATAGTTGAAAATCTCTCATATATAGCTGTAAATTTCTAATTTTATAGAATGTACTAGTATATAATACATAATAATAAATTAAATTATGTGTCTCAACAACAAAAAAAAAAGAGAAAAACTTTAAAGAGATAGACTTAAAAGAAGACAAAAGGATAAAGTGTGCGTTGCAAATGAAGACAAGGGGCATAAAATAAGCGTAAAACCTAACGACGCCATAATCCGAATGAAAATAAAAATTTCTCTCGGAGATCATTTATAAACTTAACAATCTCGCGTGATGCTCTATCATACAACGAATTTGCATTTTCATAATGAAAAAGAAAAGGTCAGACGGCTTACTTTCATTTTGCTACTTTGCATTCCCAATCTCTCGTTCTACTGCTCACGCTTCTTTTTAATTTTCATCCCTGTTCCTACCACCTTTGGATTCTGATCCTTAAACGCTTCTAATTCATGATGAAAAAAAAAAAAAAAAAAAAAAAATTNATGAAAAAGTTAGAATTCCGTTTATGCCACTAGTTGGAGAAGAATCTTCTTCTCCCAAAGTCAACTCGTTAATATTCATGGCTTGCCCCGTTCCACCCCGCAAGCGAATCAACAACGCGGACGTATCACCAACTTTCACTATCCCGGATAAATCTTCAGTTCTACGTTAGATCCATTTTCAAACACATCCAGAATAAACGCCATTCCCGTAAAAACCTGATTAATCCGTATTTACATTTTAAATGACTTTCATTCTAATTTGTACGCCACGTGTTCTGAAATATCTGTTCGATTTAGGGATACGTAGCGTTCATTGAAATAAGTAAAATCGGAAGTGGACAATTTTTGGAAACACCATACATTGCGATGTTAATAGTAATTAAATTATTTTATATTATATATATTTCCATATTTCTGAATTTTAATTATGAAAACTATAATTTCTATATTGTTTCCAGCAAGTTACTTTCATTTATACTTTATTACTAATTTTATATATAGTTTAAATTTTTATTGTGTTCTTTTTCTAATACCTCGATTTTATTAGCGCTATTAAGACTATATATATAGTAAATAAAATCTAGTTTTATATGGCAAAACTTCACGTACTATCATACAACGTGTGTTACATGAAAGTTTCTTTCCAAAAATCTCCTGATTCCGATTCAATTTTATAAGACGATATTTCAGAAATGTCTGCCAACTTGGATTCAAAACGCACGCATAAATCTTACGCTGATGCAACTGCTTTTGAACAACACGACATGAACAAACTCTCGACAAACAAGAAAAGAAACCCATGGCTACCAAACACTTTTCATTTATTTCATCAAACTTGAATCGATTGAAACAATTTTTTCCTTGGGAAAAACTTTATAGACTTCCAACCTGTCTGACTTGAATTTTTAACGATATTTCTCGTCGAAATTTCTGCGTCCCTGCAATTACTCTGAAACAATTCAAACTATAATACTTTAGAACTTTTGGACATCCTGTACAAAGCCAATAGAAGAAGCAAAAGGATACCCCTTTATCGACCTACATTTCCTGGAATCGGGGAATACAGCGCGTAAATCTAGGCGACGATCTAGTTCGAAAGCAAAGTCGCCGCGGACAAATGGGACCAGGAATAAGACGACGACGACGATGACAAATCGAGCGACTTTCTCTCTCTCTCTCTCGAGTCAGGGTCGCGCGCGTGTGACATTTACGCGTCACGATAGTTTTCTCCACCGTGGAGAACCTCCTTCCACCATCCGTTTACCCATCCGCATTCGCAGAAAAATAAAATCACGGGCTAACGAACCGTGCGAAACGGATGAAGAGACACGCGAGAGATCGAGAGTGCAGCAACACACGCGAACAACCAGTGAACGTAGAATTCCGCACCAATTGGAACACTCACTGCAGTCTTTTCGTGGTTCGGCTGCCTGCGTCGATCGCGCGCGAATCGCACGTCAACCACGTCGCCACGTTTTCATCCGGATGATTCACAGAGAAACAAATTGAACAACTGGTACTCGAATCACTCGGGTCTTCTATTGTTTTTTTCTTTCTTTCTTTCTTTAAACTGACTCGGACCGATTCTTTCCCTATCCTTTTTCTCAATCGTGAAAAAAGTGTCCGCGAGGCGATTTCGAAGCGACACGCGGCAAACGCGAGATCAGCTCGTCGGAGGGATAGACGACTCCACGTGTCTCGGCTCGCGGTGCGACTCGAAAGCTCAAAAGCTCGCCTTGAAAGCCGCGCAAGCGTGCGGCGGAACGAGTCACACGGCGAAAGCCAATCCGTGAAAGCTCCCGGGATCAAGAGGCGAACGCTTCCCGCTCCGAGCGGATCGCGCGCTGCGCCGCGCCGCCGAATAATTATTTTCCACGTCGAGAACCGACCTTGTGTCCCTTTTGGCCCAGCTACCAGCCACATTTCCCTGTGAAATTCCGTTTGATGAACCGTTTCGCTTCGCTCCGCTTGCCCGCTTGATTGGTTGTTGATTTGTTCTTCTTTTTTTTTCTTTTTTTTTTTCGAGGGCGGGAAATTGCTCGTCGGTGACGATTGGTAGGCGATGATGAAGATGATGATTGGGTTTTTTGCAATGCATCGTACGATGGAAGTGGAACGAGTTTCAGTGCATGTATGCAGGTTCTTCGTGATCGATGACACGAAGTTAAGTTCTTTCTAACAGCTTCTGAGAAGCTGAAAGTAGAGTAGTCTAGTTTGTTTAGGTTATCAATGCAGCATTTTGTTCGTTTTAGGAATTAAAATATAGATTATGATTTTTTTTTATTTTTTTTTTTTTTTAATATTGGGNNGTTGAGAGCTTGGAAATTCTTTCGAATTCGAAAAAAAAACCCTGAATTTTTAAAAGCTCGGAGCATCAATTTTGGGTGAAACCATATTTTTCTGACAGACGAGAGTTACGTTTTGTTAAATTTATTCGTGAGCTATTGCATTTAAGTTATTCAAGTTTGGATTTAAAGTTTCGAACAATAGTACATTTCAAATTATAGTTAATTATATTAATAAAATAGTAGTTATTTTCAATCCAATCGTGTCTTTTCAATTTTTGAAGAATATCCCAAGTTTGAGTAATATATGGTAAGTTTGGCAATTTTGGCAATTAAATATAATACAAATAATACTTACATACTTATCAAATTTATCTTGTACGAATATAAAAATTACGATTCGATCATTTTGATCAAGAATCTACTTGTTCGTTGAAATGGGAACAACGTCGAATTATAAAAATTCGTAGATGAAATTAAATAAGATGAAGAATACGTGTTAGAGTGGAACTTCATACAATAAAATCATTGTATAATCCCTCAGATTTCAGTGAAACACTAAATCCAAAATGCACTTCCTCTAAATCTTTCGTAACATTCTCGGCAAGTTTTCGAAACAATCCAACGAAAAGTAAATGAAATTATTTGTCCTGGCGATTTTATCACAAAACTATTTCATTAAAACTTACGTTTAAATTTCTCGAATTTCCCGAGACTCGGTGGACACCGGTGTAAGACGAACGATACTTTGTACAAACAAATTATCCAAAATTTATACAAGTTCCCTGCACACTTTATTAAAGAAAGTTTAAAGATAGCCTCGCGAGGGGAAGAACGAGAGATCAAACAAAGAGAGAACGAAGAGAATAGCTGAGAATTTAATACGAAAGTTCGCAAGTACGAAAAAAACGTGAAAACCTCGGAAGAATTTTACATTGTCTAAACGACAGTTCGAAACGCACTGTCAAAACTAATAATCGATCGAGTCGTGTCTTCCCGTCGCGAGAGACTTTCTCTGTTTTTTTTCTTTTTTTTTTCTGTCCCTCGAAGCTACTCGAACAAAGAAAAAAGAAAGTGGGAAACTCGATGAGAAACTTTTCTCTTCGATACATTTGAAACTTTATTGATCTATTCGCTCGTGCTTCATGAAAACTTAACCATCAAGTTAAGAATTACGAATTATTTGACCTGCCGTGTTATAACGTTTCAATAGCCGAACGTACGATAAATTCTAGTCCGAGTTATAGTCCGCGGCTATAATGGCAGGCCGCTTTCCAATATCGTAACTATAAATATCATATAAATTTAGATGCCCGCACGAAAGATGCAATTGGCGGAAATAATGTGTAGACACCATTATTTTAGTACCCGATATTTGGAACGGATGCAACCGCCAAACGATTTATAAAACGACTGCTCTGCTTTGAACTCAAAGTTCAAGCAACTATTCGCGAATATTTTTCCACGCGTTGCCGCCTGCCTTTCATCGCATGTAACTCGATCGACGAGTTTTTTTATAATTTTGATTCGTCGTTTTTCATTTCAACAGGCAAGTAGATCGAATCGTGGTTTTTATAGTGAGTTGAGATAAATTTTTGAAAAGAGTAAAAACTTGTTGCGCAAATTTTCACAACACTTGTCGGGAAATTTGCACGGAATGCGTGTAATACGAGAAATTAGTCGAAATTTCCACGTGACGGAACAATCTTCTGTCTATTTTTAAAGTTTTTTCGCTGTTTTACTTATTTTATCAAACAATTCTCTATGTGTTAGTTTTTGGAACTTCTTCATTTGAAAATTGAAGAAAAATTGTCATCTCTCGAGCGTGTGTGAATGTAAATCAGCGAGTTGAAAGAAAATATTGGAACACATCGGACGATCGACGAAATAAAAATCGGAATTAATTAAAGATCCGAGTCGAGGAATGTAAGTAAGCGAATTGAAAAAAAATTGGAACGCATCGGACGATTGATGAAACAAAAATTGGAATTAATTAAAGATCCGATTCGAAGATTGTTGTAACACGGAAAGGAAGATCGTTTGGAAATTCAAATTCAATTGAATATCTGGACTGACGGGGAAGTTTTGCGCCCTGTCGTTAGCACTTTTCTTCGTCGAAT
This sequence comes from Lepidotrigona ventralis hoosana, assembly GCA_002806875.1. Lineage (NCBI taxonomy): Eukaryota > Metazoa > Arthropoda > Insecta > Hymenoptera > Apidae > Lepidotrigona > Lepidotrigona ventralis. The sequence goes on along the minus strand of NIPQ01092444.1, from coordinate 1,687 downwards.
AATTGATCGCTCGAGATGGCCGAGATAATTCGAAATTGATTACCAGACTGTGGTGATCGAACTTCATCGTAATTTGCAATTCCAGCTAGTATAATAATTACCGTTTTTCGCTTTTTTATCGGTCTCACTTCCTCTTTGAAAAAATATTGTCTCTCATCGTGGGAATTGTTAAATTAATTCCCGAAGCAATTCAATTTATTTCTGCGTTGAGTGTTAATGTAATTACGTTAGTATATACGTTAAGATGAAATTAATTTTTTATTATATAAAATGACTCAAGTTAAAAAGTTTGAACGCGTAGAATTATTTTCTTTTCCTGTATGAAGAAATAATTAAATAAATAAAATAGAAATTAGCATATTAGCACTATACTATATAAGGTGACTAATTTCATGAGGTGTAAAATTTCTTAACAAGTGAGAATCAATTTCAGATATCTTTTACACTCGCGAAAAGATACAGTATTTAATGTTTAGGAAATACAGCCAGAACTCGACAGACACAAAAGCAGATTTCGAGTGTCTGCAGCTCTCGAAATAGGAGTATATAAACGGCATTCCACTTTAAGATTTAGGGTTTACATAGAACTTCAAATCTCTGTCTTACAATGGAATTAATTAGAATCGAAATACTTCACTCGCTTTCTGCAATTGGAACTTCGCTTATATATACTTCTTTTGAAATTTATGTGTACTCCGTTAACACATCATTCTAAGGTCTTTATTCTATTCTTTATTTTGTATATAAATTCTTCATTTCTTCTTTATATAAATTAAATTAATATAATTATAATATTAATATATAATAAATATTATTAATATAATTGTAAATTAAATTATAAATTCTTCATTTTATTCTTCATATAAGGTCTTTATTCAATACTTACATAAATATTCTAAGGTTATCTATATTCTAAGGTCTATATACGCAAATATAAATTTAAATTTAAATAAATATAAATTTCTCTTTCATGAGTTGAGAAACTCAATGAGAGGTAACGCTGTGTTTAAATTGTTATACAATTCTTCTTCACTGAAATATCGATAATCTTTCATCGGATACATCAATGATCTTCTGACTAATTACACGTGCGCCTTTGAAATATCGTACCAATGCGTCTTCTTATATTATTTCAAGCAAATTTGCATCGTTCGCTTTGCTCTCTAGCAACGATCGAAATTGTTACAATAATTCGTAGAGATTCTGTCTCTTGCGACAAAAACGGAGACAAGATCCAAAACGATTCTTGGCATTGTCTATCGCTTAGTGCCTCTCAAACTCTTCAGAATGGCCTGTATCGTCTTCTACTCGCGACAAGACGTGAAATAGCGTGTGAAACAAGCGCCAAGAATTAATTCACCTTGACGCCTGTCCATTATTTCGAAGCCAAGAAAAACGCCGATTCATCTGCATCTAGTTTCGCCGAAAGGTACACTCGTTCGAGGACTTCTCGTATGATGAATGAACGAAATATGATAAACGTCACGCTATCGAGGAGAAGTGAATTTTTATTTCGCAGGCAGACAGAGATTCGGGTGATCGATCGCACACAATTTTACAATAATAATGTATCTCGCAGACGTTGTAAATTATTCTTCTGCAAGATGTAAATAATAGATTCATATTAATAATTAACAGATTAGAAATAGATTTTATTGTATGTATTCTGATATTTTCTTTTTTTTTC
>NIPQ01092443.1:8097-38809 GCA_002806875.1 Lepidotrigona ventralis hoosana | reverse complement strand
TGTGTGTGTGTGTGTGTGTATGCATATACGTTGTATAAAACCAAATGTCAACACCAATTTGTAACGCTAGTAGTGTTTTGCTATAAATTTAAAACTAAGTTTCAATTTTTCACTGTTTCAATATTGTGTTGATTATTAAATTTATCTCAACCAGCTACTTCGTGATATCACGTAACGATACAAGTTGAGAAGAGAAATTGCATATTCGTATATAGTAATTATATATAATTTTTTTTTCTTAGTATTGTTGCTTCTATTTTTGTCCACTGTATATTCCTACCACGTTGTGGTTATTCCATTAATTGATCAATTTGCTCGTAGTAATTGTTTTAAATCAAAATTGGTTGGTCAACGTGAATGAACTTGTCGTTGAACCAACGTGTAATCGAATAAGTTAAATTAGCGAGTAAAGCGTGATTTATAATCGATTAAACTATATGTAAAAATAAATAAAATTTCATCGATGATAAATTTAAGAGACAAGTTTACGTTTATTTCAATAATTTCATTGATCGAAACGTACATGCTCTTGCGAATTTCCAGAAAATTTCAACTTTTGTTTCAGCGTATAATACAAGCGCGAATTGTTTTAATTTAATTTAACAACTACTTCGCCGACTACGCGCGCATCGTTTATTCGAAAATTAAAAATTGCACTTTCGTTAAAATTTCTTTCAAGTAATGGAATGTCAAAAATCTTGATATGGGATAAGAACGATCGCTTTGAAAGACAAAACTTACACCGTACTTACAATGTATTTAATTTAATTACTTACAAATATCTCAAACTGAGTATACAGGATAAACAGGATTGTATATCGAAAAGTAAATCTCCAAATCCACTCCAAACGTGTCATTCTCGTAATTACAAAGTGAAAGAAATACCGTTGAGAAATACCGTTTCGCAAAAATGTAATTCGAGCCTTTGATATATATCGCCAATGATGTTACTACTCGTTTACAACAACTGGTGACTGGTAACGTGAAAGTGAAAACGTCGAGTTTAGAATGTACGTCTGACCTATAGAATTCTTCCCACAATCTTTTCGTCCTTCCATCTCCCGTGATGTGTGTCGTACCGCGTACCTTTTTTCCTTTCTCGGACGTATCTACGCGATACGACTGTAAAGCTAATATGTCGTCACCTCGTGGAAGCAACGTCTTACAGAAACATTTTATCTACGTGTTGACTACGCGACACGATCCGAAAAATATTTAAATTTTCTTTTCAAGCAACAAGTTGACCGCATCTCTTGGATTCGTCGATAAGTCGATACCCGTTCACCCTGTCTCGAGATTTAAATATCTTCCAACGCTTTTATCAGCGGTAAGAATTTCAATTTTGTTTGTACATGTGACAAATTTTCTGTCATGATAGATATAATACAATCAATAACAATATTATATATATATATATATATATATATCGTAACAACTGTTGTTACATCGTTGATACGCTTTTTAATTAAATTCGTCAAGTGACCGAAAGCTTGTAGAGCCGAAATTGTATAGGACCAATCTCTCGATTCTTCGGATTTATCGTACATTTATCGTACACTTTTCAAATTAATTAATTTAACAGGATGATACAAGTTATAGTAATATTGTAGTAATCTTTTCGAGAGGAACGAATTCAAATTTTTCGTCATTATCGAAAAATTAATAAAAAAAAAAAAAATTAATATCTTGAATTCCGAGGAAAAACACGTTTGTTCACAGTGGATTTAAAAGTGTTTTCAATCGATGAATCGAATATGAATTAAATCGAACAAATTTTAAGTTCCAGTGCGTATACGTTCGGTGCAAATATGGATCGAGATTATTCGAAATAATTTTTTATCCATTGTATTTTGCAAGGAATATTTTTCACTCAATTTCTCTCTCGTCGCAAGAACATCGCAAGTCACAATCGCTAAAGATAATAGTTGTTTGAAGTAGGAACAATGTCGCTAACGCTAACAACTCTGTCTCTCAACTCTGAAAAGTTATCGTTCGGAATAACGATCTTGGCAACATTGTACTTCAAACGTCGTAGAAATCTGCAAAATTACGAATGATTGTTATTTTTGAAAGAGTGAGTGGAGAGTTATCGGTCCGTAAAAGCCATTTAGAAACCACGTTGCTGTACAGGTTAAGTAGTCTGGAAACACGATCGAAAAAGGATAAAGGATACATTCTTACGAGTTACAAGTATAAGAAATCGGGCCAAAATATCTTGAAAGAATCGAATAAACAATTAGCAATTGTATGCAGAGCTAATAGAGCAATTGCAAAAAAATATGTCAATGTCAATTGAGAGAAAAAGAGAAAAAAACGTGAGGTGTGGTTACTTCATAGAAACAGGCCATAATTCTAGCGATAGTTTGTGGGGTATTTGAGAGAAAGATGGCGGTAGTTATACTATAGTAAAACGCCAAAAATACCTAGAAGCAGAACGACCTAAAATTCTATCTAAAATTAATCTCATTTCACACACGATGTGAATCAAAAATTTAGTGAAATTGAAAATTTGGGCATTGAGTAAACGAGTAAGCAAAAATTATGCGCAAAAATATCAAAATTTATTCGTATTACGATTTCTTCTGCGAAAAGTCAAATTACGTGTAAATGCTATTCTACATAAACTGATTGCTACAAATTGATCGTTTAATTTTTTTAATACCGAGGGGTAATCTCGTTAAACTGATCGACAACAAACTACACAACATACAATACTGAAGATATTAATAAAAAAAAAACAAGTCAAAGAAAACACGACATACGTGTTCTTTGTATGCACAAATTTGAAAATATTTAGTGATATTTTTCCAACTAACGATCGGAACAAACATAAAACACTATCTGGTAAGAATCTTTTTCGAGTAAAATAAAAATGATCTTTTTTTCTTATAATTTCAATACATAATGGCAAGCGCTAATTCTTCAAACGTGATAATGTAATTTTCTTTTTAACGCGATATGTATCTTGTCTGTATCACGGATCGAATGGAATAAAGAAAATTCAGTTTTCCATTGTAGACACGGATATCTAACTATTTTATTCCTGCATGTAAGATATTCGATACGTTGGTTAACCGATGGTGAAACGATACGCGCGACTCCTAGTAATTTATATTATTATTCTAAAGGCTGTAGCTGTAGCTGTAGCTGTATCGTGTCGTGTCGTGTCGTGTCGTGTCCACGCAAGTACTCGCCTTTAAACGATCGAGAAATAAATACCAATATTTAAACAAATGAAAAAAATTTGAATAAACTAACCTAACCTAAACTATACGCAGGAGAGTAGAGTTGCGTATCGAGAGTTGATTCATAAAACAATGAAAACTGAATAAATTTCGATAGAACGATAGTACGAAGCCGGTACGAAAAGTCTTTTCTTTAATTATTCACTTTTTCCTACGAAAAAAATCTAAAATTCAACTTGTGCAGCGATAAAACGATATCCGTTAAAACTGTGACTGTTTCGTTTCACTGATTGACGGACATTTGTGAAACAAAAAATGGCTTGTACGAAAATACCCAAAGTTAAAGAAGACGATGTGCTCGAATGTTTTCTTTATCCGAAAATTTGTTACGCGAGATCTTCGCAGACTGTGACGGAAGAGATTCTTTTGCGAGAAATTGAAAAATTTAACCAAGAAATTGCACCGTACGTTGAAGGTTATATCTGGCATAATGATAATTTAACTTTTTATCCTAGAACGAAGCAAGCGTTGTTGTTGGAAAAACTTATTGAAAATTCTACGATTGTGGAAGGTAAGGAAAAATTTCTAACCTTAAAAATTATTGCTATTATTACTGATGACATGAAATATATGACAAATATGTATATATATATATATATATATATATATACTGATTGTTACTTTTTTATTCCCCGTAGAATGTGATACGTTGCCTCACGTTTATGTACGTCTACGTTTTGACGAGGACGTAACCGACGAATGGTTCGTGGTGTTTCTGATGTTTAAACTTACTCAGATTTTTGATGGTTTGATCGCTAAAGTTATAGATTCTGACGGCGAGTTTCTTTTGATCGAAGCTGCGAACGCTTTGCCACCGTGGGCTAACCCTGAAACGTGTGAAAATCATGTATTTGTATACAACGGTGAATTGTACATTGTTCGCGAGAAATACAAAACGTTGTTGGATTTGTTAAATAATCTCCAGGAGAGACCGTATCTTTTCAAAGCTTCTGACAAAGTACAAGATACGTTGAGAAAACGAATTAACGCGTACCCCGATGAGATTGAGAAAAAACGCCACAAAGCGCGAGTTTTTTTACCGGAGAAAGCAGTTTCGATACTTCGACAAGAACCGAGACTTATCGCGCTAGTTGTTCGAACAATTTGTCACTCGGATCCACTCGAGAGAAAAGTAAAACTCACTTTCGTACTCTTGCGCGTTACAACGCGCTTTTATGTACGATTAAAGTTTCGTTTATTCATAATCATTTCAATGAATTTTTACGTAGGTTTGTCGCGCCATGAAGTATTTCCCACCTGAACAGCGTGTTATGGTTAATGTAAAAATGACCAAATGTTTGTACGCGATGGCGAATCATTGTCGATATACGGGAGATCCGAGAACAGGGTGGAACATACCACCGATAACTTATTCAAAGTATAATGCTCATGTACTTGGAATCAAGATAGCGTGTGGCCTGGAAATGTTGATTGCTCGTGCGAACGAAGAACGCGGGAAAAAAGGAAAGAGATCGCTCGACGATTCGGAGAAGTTGAAAGCAAACCAAGATATTTTAAATACTTATTTAAGTCGTTTAGAAATTAATGGTTATTTTAGAAATCTATTGAAGGACAGCCAAGAGTACGTAAAACTCTCGAATGCGGCGAAAGATTATTACTTCGAGTACTTTAATCTGCGCGATTCCGTGATTACGACGTCCTGCGACGTTGAGAAAAGCGACGTCGAAAAGATTTTAGAGGCATGGGAAAACGTACAGTCTAACGACGTTGAACTGCATGGTAATTTTTTTTCTCAAGATTTTAATATTGTAATATTTATGACTCCGCCGGCCTATTTAATTATTGTTTTACGTTATTGTTATTATCCTTTGCACATAGCTCGAGACGAAGCCGCTTTAAGTCCTGCGGACAGTGACGGTTGGTTAAACGTAGATCCGGTACAGTTGGAAATATTTCTGAATGAAAAGTGGGGAAACGTTAGAAGCAAGAGCAAACACGAGCAAACACAGTCGTTGAGTCTTAAAGAAAAAGTGCAAATGTTTTTAAATCAAAATAGCGATATCGATGGTGTACAATTTTTAGAGTACGTTGTGATGTCTGTACTACAATTTTAGTTACCAACACAGCATCGCAAACGTCATGTGTCATTTACTTTATGCATTTCTTCATTTTTTCAGACATCTTTCGACGGACGCGGCTGACGCCGCGATGCACGATCCAGAAGACAATGGAAAAGTTGAATTCGACGCGGACATATTCGACAGTACGTTGCGAGGTATATTAGATTTAGCTGTTCCAGGAAACGAGGGGGAGTTTGAAGGAAGTTCGGAAGGATCCTTGGGTGGGGACGACGAGGATAAAAGAAATGAAATGGATAAATACATGCGATTGTTAAATTCAGAATTACAATCGCAGATTGAAAAGCAGGAGGAGGAGGAGAAGGAGGAGGAGGAGGAAGAGGATTCTGAAACGAATCTGAAAAGCTCCGATGTTGTGGAAGACAATCTGATGAAAAGTATCACGGAAGAAGCGGGTGGTTCAGGTCCAACTGGAAATATAATAGGTAGACGACTTTTGCACTTGCAATTACAATCACCTATCGCTGTACCTCCTGATTTACAAAGTTAATAATATCTAACATCTGGATGTTGGACATCTTAATGCTCGAATGTATCAACGATCGTTGATAGATTGAAATTCCTATTAATCGCGTTTCACGCAAAGTATGTATTTGTTACTTTGAAAAAAGAAAAAAAAAAATGAAATTTAACATCAATAGCACGTTTACTGTTGAAAAAAGAAAGTAATATCTTTATACGCGTACACGTACAATGTTATCGACACACGATTTAAATATTTTTTTACAAGCTGTTGTACAATATTCATATCTTATACTTAATTCTTTTCGTTTGTATTTAAAGCTTTGTTCTATAAAAGTATGTTTAATTACGATGTTAAATCAAATACGCGCGCGCGCGCGCGTGTGTGCGTGTGTGTGTGGGTGAGTGGATGGGTATGCGCGTGGCTGCATATTGAAATATCGTTATATATACTTCGTTCCAAAATATTACAGAAATTTGTCAGCAATGACGAAACTCGATTGGTTATTTAAACGATGGGGGGGGGGGGTTTAACCACTTTCGAATTTTACTTTTTCTTTCGTTTAATGATTCGTTGCTTGTTTGTGTGTTCAATTCGTTTGTATCGTTATTTGCCCTTCTCGTCTTTACTTGTCGTTTCCTGGTTTATCATTGACCTTTCTAAAACATAATATAAAATCATGATATAGCATATCAAGCGCAATACTTGCGTGCAATAACGAAGGGTCGATACCTATATATAAACTACCATCGCTTACCTAGCATTGGCTACTTGCAGTTCAACTTTCTTAGCATCCGTCAATCTTTGTTTTACGTCCAATTTAAGAGCTGACGAGCCGGAATAATGAACGATAGCACAAGGAACCAAGTTTTCGTCGATTAAGCGAGCGTTAGCGTTTAAAATACGTTTTGGTGGCGTAGTAACTATCCAATAAGAAAAATGTGTATTTTTAATTGTAATAAAAATGCGTGTACTTTCGGTATATAAGTTATCAGTTGAATAATCAATTTAAGTCAATTTTAAGATCGCTATATTAGATTGTTGCATCATCGTGAGATAAATTCAAATATTACATTTGCATTTTTTACTAATTATCGCTGTTTCGCGAATTAAACTCGCGATTTGAACTCGCGATTAAAATTTTCCTTTGTAAAATATATTATTTACACCTCGCGGGAAATTTTACAGCCCATCGCACAGTCTATGATACTTTGTTGCGATTAAAGATACCAACTACTACCAAGTATCGTATTGTAAAAATATATTCATATCATCTCCACTGAGATGATAAAAATGAATCAAGTTATTTTTTTAAAAGATTTTTACTTACAGATTGCAAAGTCATCGCTATTTACATCGTTCGAGTAACATTTTATAAAATCTTTGATCGTTTGTACAGTTTCCATTGGTTGAAATAAACCTTGAAGAACAAATTGATCTGGAAACTGTATACGAATTATTGTATAGTGATATTTGTTTAATCGATCTGATATTCGCTTCTCTTTATTGGATTGTCGTTGAACGTTTGTTAAAAGTGGCGCTTCTTCTAGTTCTTTTCTATAACGTTTAGCATCTCTTAATAATATTTTTGCATCGTCAACTGTTAGATCGTAAAAATCATCTGGTAACTCATCTCTAGATATTCCTTGAATTGTAGCTTGATTGAATACCAAAGCGTTTCTTTCACCCAGCTGTAACAAGGAAAGATATTTCGTTACAAACAAGTATTTAAATTTTCACACACAGACACACACACACACACACACACACGAAACTTACGAATTCTATATTATTCGAGTCATCTTCTGTTTCATGTTTCTTGCACGGCTGCGTTAAAATTTGGCTTTTCGTATAGTTATCTGTACTGATAGCTGATGGTACCGTTTCTTTAGTTTCTTCTTCCCTTTCTGTTATTGTTCTTTTTTCTTTGTCCTGAGAAGAACACATCTCCAATTCTCCTGACTTTTGTGTTATTTTCTTTTTAGAAATTGCAAAGTCTAATGTTTTCTTAGTATCTGCTGCTGCTGTTTCAGAATTTCTTTCATATATATTAAAAAGTTTCTGTCAACTTGATCGTTACTGTAGCCTCCAACTTTCCCTGTAACTTACCTGTAACTTTATCAAGATTATCTACGGTTCGGCATCGTTTTTGTATTAACCGTAATACGGCTTTACCGTTAACGAGTCCTAACGACTTTAAAGTGGTAGTTTTTAAAGCTTCTGATCCAGAAATCTGAAAAATCATTACGCGCAACGTGTAAAATTTAAGACTTTGTAAATTTCTTAAATTTCGTTTCAATTTCATAATTATTCGTGTATAATTGCACAGTTGATAAAGCTCGGCACTTTAAGATATGATACAACATTGTTACAGATTCGATATTATACAACGTAAACCATAAAGTAAAAAGAAACCTACCATGATTTTGATATATATTAAAATAATAATATTAAAACGAACAATTTTTCTTTGGAATAATCGTTATGTATTATTAATTGGAAAAACTAAAGTATTATGTATCAATTAATTATAAAACTTGATTATTACGTTATGATAAAACATTCTTTGGCAAAGAAATTAATTCGAGTAATATTTTAAAAAAATTTTCATTTTTTGTTTTAAATCGACATTTTCATTATCAATTCTGACAAGTTCTCTCAGTACAGCTGTAGTCTTTCGAAAAAGCTAAATACGATTTGTTTATTTGTATAAATAAGACGATATTATAAAGAAGATTGTTACAACGTAAAAAGACAGATTCGAGACATCTGGTATATATTATTTATGTTAAAATGATGAAAAATATTGAAACGATGAAATGTATTCTCGTACCTCGCGATGCATGTAAATCAAAGTAATTTTTTCAAGATCTTCGTTGAAATTTACATTCTGCAAAATTTCAGCCAACGTTGTATTAGGTGTAACTTCGGTCGTCAATCTTTCCCCATTTTCAAACTGTATGCCTATTGTAACAATGGAAATAGAACGTGTTTTTGTACAAGGTACCATTTCTAATTGTGCGTTGTTTGCCAATCCGGTAAATCTTAATATAGCATTGGAATCTAATACACGATTGTAATGTCTGTAAAATAAAAAAGAAGCATTGATGAACTAAAACGTTTTCTTACACCTTGTACCTTGATACGATGATATTTTTATGACAATATTCACTTGAGATCGTAATCGTCTGTGTCATATCCATATTTCTGACACGCCTCTTCCAATATCTGTGGAAAATATGTTATTTATAACGTTAATGTAGTGACACTTGTAAAGATAACGCTTTTTATATTTTTACTGCTTACTTGTAGTATTGTAGTGTTTGGAGTTACTCCAATATTTTGTCGACGACCATTTGGCACCAGTATTGTAACATTTCTATTTGTAGCCATAATATTTTAGAATATCGGTTATCGTTTGTAACGGTTCAATTATTTATTTCAACTGTTTCAATCATACCCTGGTAATAAAATTTTGCGTAAAGAAAGAAACGTAAATGTAATGTAATAACGCAATGTATCAAATTCATCGTTATACGCAACTAACAATGAGTTGGAAATTTCAATTGTCAACCTATCTTCCTACTTCAATGTCAAAGAGAACTTTTATTGAACTTTTTCAATGTCGTATTTCGATATTTAGATATTGAAAGTTAAAGATAATGGTAAATAGGTGCAACAGTGTGTTTTCATTTGTTTACATGTTTAATTTGTGTAATATATCTTTCTTTCACGAGAATTTGCATAAATTATGTAACGTATGTAGCGTAGTGACTTTGTACGTTTGACGAGCATTTTATGTACAGATTCAGAGCATCGATACAAAATGGTACGATCATTGATCGATCGCAATACGATCTGACCTGTAAAATACGTAAAATACTTTTTTCATGTTTGATGAAATTTCGAAAAACATGTGAGCTTCCGAAATTTTGAAAATTTTGAACTTTTAAGTAAATAAATAGAGCAAAGAGAGTGTGTTTACGACAAGAATTTTTAACGATTCGAAAGATCTGAGACTCAAGATTATTTTGCGAAAAATATTATTTTAGTTCCTAGATTTCCTAGATTTCCTACCAACAGGCAGAATAAACACAGATGGGCCTGTGAAATAAAATTACAACGATGCTCGATATTTTTCATTTCAATTCCCTGAATGTACCTATATTTTATATCTTTCATTCAACGATTGAATGATGAACAGATCGGCTTCGGATTCGGCTTTTTATCTCGTACCTTCAATTAGCAAGTGAATGTATGTTTAAACGATTAATATTATCCAACATAGGCACAGACGATTTACTGTTGTTGTCCTATTTTCTATGTATTTCCGATCAGAGGAGCGCTTAACCTCAACGTACTTAACCTTAAACCGTGGATGTCCCCTTTCAGAATGTTTCTTCTTTCGAAAGCCTTGTACGCTCGAGTTGCCACAGCAACACATCACAATTCCATCGAAGGTATTTTAATTCAAGAGTTATTTAGAAATTAGCAAACTTGGCGGCCTGTCGAACGTCAGATTTATATCCAAAATTTCTCAAGACCAAGTGTGGTCTTGCTTATACCGATAGATAGTAAGCACACGGCTGATAACTGACAACGATCGATAACACGAACTAAAAAACTAAAAAAGATCGAATCAAAGCTCCCTGAAGATTTAACCACTCGTTTTCTTTTTAAAAAAGATAGATGTTAGATCTCCCAGATCATTTTCATCGGAGCAGGCTGAGCTATAGCAATAATCGCAGGATACACGCACATTGTGAGTTCTCGTCAGAATCATGTGATATCCAATCCAAAGACATTCCAAATCCATCGAAATTATGATAATACATCTTATTATAGATATATTTCCCAGCAAAAAAAGTAGTAGCAGTATGCTTTTTGTCCTTTGTTGGGAAAGGGATCGTGCGACTAAATTCTGCAAAAGCTAATTACTAATTATTACGTAAGCTTTCGCACAACTCCAGCTTGTGTCTAGCAAGGAAATAGTTATTGATCTAGTCGTCGTCAATATCGCTCAACAGCCAAAATCTTTTCCTGTCTTTCCTTCGTTTCAAATTTCTGCTACATTGTTATCGCAGATACGCAAACTGCAAGCTGAAAATTGCATCCTTCTGCCACCTCCGAGATGCATCAAGAGACAGCTTGCTTATTTTAGATTTTAGCTCCTTCGACGACTCTTTTAGAGATTTGAATGCCGTCAAAGATGACGACAGACGTGAAGCACCTACCTAGGTTTGTTACCTACCAAAAAAAAGAAAAGAAAAGAAAAGAAAAAAAATCGAGAAACGCAAAATGGCTAACAGGGCGGAGATTTCGCTAGAAGAAACCTCTCCTTGTTTGTGCTGCCTGCCAAGAAGCGATCACCTGAGATCCCCCGGTTGAAACTTCAATTCGGTGAATTTTCGTTGAAAGTTGTCCATGATTTTCTATAGTAGACACGTACGACAATCCGAAAATTCTGAAAGCAGCGTTCTGAAATCACACGAGGGACATGCTAGCTCTGAGCTAAAGATGTTTTTCCTCTACGTGGAGTATAAGATGGAAAGCGCACCGCAAGAATTGTCAAATGTTCTTATCCAGAAGAAGATGCTGCGAGGGAGGATTTCTCTCTTCCAACTTTCCAAGACTCGCATCGTTACGGTTTTATTTTTCTTCTGGAACTCTGGAGGAACAATCTTTGCTCGAGAAATCTTGTTTGATAATTTGGTCCGTCTTGGTTAATCACGACATCCTCGTGCTCGTTGGAACGATGTTGCTGATCGACTGACAAGAACAACTTTAAGTTTCCAGGATTCCTAGAGTCCATCGTGAAGGATGGAACCCCTTTGGAAAAGTGGTGGAATTCTAAATTTCTTATCCATTCTTATCCTGGCTTTCAAGCAAATTTCCAACGTCAAATCTTCCGACGTCTCAGTTGAACTATGTGGTATCTTTGTTTGTTTAAACCAGATATAAAGTTGAACCAGAGCTTGATATATTTGTTTCTGCTGTAGAATTTCGAGGCCTCGCTCTCATACAAGATCAGTGGGATCTTGTAATTGTTGTTCAAAACATTGATACCAAGTGCAATTGCATTCTAGTAGGTGATGCTCTCTTGTATGGAGAATGCAAAGTTCTCTTCTAGTATACATTCTCTAAACCTGGCAAATCGCTGAAAATCTTCCGTAAACAGTTTCTATCTCTCAATTTGCAGACGATATCTGATTATTTACGCCAAATTGTCATTCTGCCACAAACTCCTTCCTGGAAGATGGAAGAAGCTGTCGGCAAATTTTCATTTTATCAGCAAAAATCTCTCCGACATTGGCACTGACGATGCTACAACTTGACGATGCTACAAGACTGCCTCGTTCGAGGACATTGATTGTTGAACAACTGAGAATACAAGATATTTCCTGCTTTCTTTTCTAATATTTTCTTCGTGCTTCGGCTTCGTCTGTTAATTATCTTACTTTTTTTAAATACTCGCGCCGCCACGAGGCATTAAAGATTGCAGCGCCACCACACGGTGAAATAGACGCAATAGACTTTCTACGATTCTCGAACTACGTAATCGATATTTCGCACGATCGATTTTTAAGCGGGAAGCATGGCGAGGGAAAGGAGCACATCTCGTCCGTAATGTTAATGAGAAAATGTTATTCGGAAGAATCAGCCAGATAAAAGTGTCATCCAGAGTGTCGTTCAGAGGTAAAAATTTCAAACTCAATAGTTGTTAGATTTGTGTCTGTGGATCGTGAATTTTTTAAGATAAAACGTGCATTTTTGGCTTCGACTCGAGATAAGAATTTTTAACCAAACGATTATTGCGCACAATTTTCAACAATTAAAGAAATAACAGCATACAAACGTTTAAAGAGAACGTGCCATGCCAAGGCACGTTATGTATAATTTTATATTTAAAAAATTTAATTTCAATTCTAATCGGTACAAATACTGTAACTTTGTGATTGACCAACTGCACAGTTTTATTACATGCTTTTACACACACACACACACACACACACACACACACTTCTATTATAACATTTTCTGCTTATCTGTTGTTTTAACTTTTAACTTTGTACTGCGTAATTCTTAACAATTCTGGTACTAGTACTAAATTCAACAACATAATTTATCGAGAATTTAATAGTTAAATTAATAATTTTACTAATGTAATAAAATTTTTCATTCCAATGTTTGATGCTTTGTTCAAGATCTTCTGCAATCTTCGCTTCCCGTAAAGCTTCAAGAATCAATCTTACGATGCTTGAAAAAGTTAAAAATGTGAGTAGGTCGGCACACATTGTACTTGAATCAGTTGTGTTCATTCCCCATAGTTGTCTTGTTATCAAAGTCGAACAAGTAAAGTAGAACAACTAAAGAATAAAGACATTTCAAACATTTTAAATTATCCGAATTATCTTTCAAATCATTCAAACCGTTAATTTTTACAAAAATTTGAATTGAAACAACACCGTGTTTTTATGCTTTTTAAGAAATTTTTTACGGCGTTCAGTCATCCTTCAGTCATGGAATTGTGAGTGAAATTTACTCGACGAGGATCTTCACTCGATTGGACCTTCCCTGTTGCAGTGCAGCATCGATGACGACGTTCTTTTGACAGCATCTCGTGAGTCGCATGCGATTTATCCGATGTTTGTCCTGAGGTCGCTCGATCGTGTCGCGGAATGAAAGCATGTCGTCCGAATCGGCACGAGCGACTGGTTACGCGACTGGTATACGTAGAATTCTCGTAGAATATACGAGAGCATAGTGACCGCGGAGCATATCTTTTTTGGGTGACCGTTAGTAGCCGTTGGTAGCGACCCGGTGAGTAGCGACATTTTTCCAAGTTTCAAGTATATGTTAGATCGGAATAGAATGTTTCTTGCACGTTGCGATTTTAGTTGAAACGCGTGTTGATTAATTTGAAGAGGTGCACGTGCAGTCATATAGTGTAATGACTTGTAAAATCAAAAAATATTCAACATTCAACGTAAATGTTTGCAAAAGCAAAATATTCGTACGAATAGATAAATTTCGTGATAGAGATGACGGATATCCTGCGATGACTTTGTCATCGCTACGAAAGATGCAGTTATCGACACTGGTAGGATGATTTAGGTCGTAATAACAGTAAATAATTAATAATTGTCGTGATAATTAATAATTTTAGCAACTTTAGCTTCTCTTTTACAATAGCATCGAATAATTTAATTGTCGAATGGAGAGGATCGTGCCTCGTACGTTGCTACCTTGTGCCACTATGCTCTTTCAGTATTTGTAGTTGTAGTGTTGGTTCATTCTTCTTCATCGTCGAGTTACAGTTGCATGATTTTGCGTCTGCGATTTAGCGTTGCGAGGAAATTGTTTACAGTTGAAGTTGGCAGCCGCGAGGGAACGATGATGTGCGTTTGCCTCGGACAATTTCGATTGTATGAGTAAAAGTAAGCGAGGAAATGCAGTGATAATTTCGATGTTAATGACAATTTAGAAAATTGTCTTTAAGAATGTGTTGTAAATGCGAATATATGCATGATTAATTTATAGCTTGAAAGCAAAATGTATTGGTAAATTGTCGAGGATTTTATATTCGCTGCATGGTAAACGAGAGAAAGCATTGAAGTAAGTCTAAGTAAAATATGGAGATTCGCGTTTTGGTATTGAAAATTTGTCGATGGATGGACCAAATTGTCGATGAACGTCGCAGTGTGATCGCGGCGATGCGACGTAGTTGTTGACGTTTGTGACGGCGTGAGACGCGCTAAAGAAATGACCGTCATCAAATTGACGTATATATATATATATATATATACACGTGTCGTCTGTGCATTATATACCGACAGTTTTTATTATTAAAAAACTAGGTACATGGCCAAGATTGACTTGTCATTTTCTCATTCGCGTTCACGTAACTGATAATAGTAGAGTGAAGTAGCTCATCGCGCTTTGAATAATCTGAAAATGAACGACAAGCGAGATAAGAAATGAACGTTTCTTTCTACGACGATATATAAAATCGCGATAAAAAAGAAGAAAGATGGCGTTACCGCGAGGAACGTTTCCATCGACATGGTGGCCATTCTCAAAGCTGTTATCTTGCTGAATGCGAACGTTCTTGCGAGCAGAAATTTATACAAGTTGTGGCAATTTTTCGGGAATATATACCACATTGCCTCGCACCTAGACGCAGAGAATTTGTCGTTTAGTCGTTTTTTTTCGAATAATATTTCTTGGAGAAATTATCAATCATTCCTCGAGAGAAATGAAAAGTAAAGTAGGAAAGAGCCATACGTACGCGGCGGCGTGTACTTCCTCGTTGTGGTTCAACAGCCTTTGTCCAGGAAGGCAGAGCACGAATATATGAATGGCTTGCGCAAATGTAAACGATCCAAATCGTATCGTGTCGGCTACGTTACCTAGTTTCATCACAGTCTGCAAAGTAACAAGTAAGAAGTAAGTAAGTACTCGGCTCGAGTAAAAGTACTCTCTGAATTTACCAGCGATTCTCAATCTTTCATTCCCGGTGCTGCACTACTCGAGCAACGACAAATTACAAATTGCTAATCTTGTACTCTACATCCTCACACAGATAAATCGTCAATCCAACTTTCAATCCGGTTCTTTGTCCGAGCTTCCGAGTATGTACGAGGTAGTACGTGAGATCGCGTTGACGCGTTTCTTTTTTCACTCGTGTTAGAAAAGAGAGGAAAAAAAAAGCAAGTGCCAAAATTGGGAAAAGCATATATATTAATTTTATTTTATATTAATGTAAATGTGAAATAATCACGTTGCGAATTGCTGAAAGAGGAACGTGTTGATTCGATTGCACGAGTGTTAATTTAATAACGACGATTTGTCTTAATCGGAAATTGCAAATTTGGAATGGCGCAGCAATAATCATTTGGTTGAGAATACTCACTGGCATACTCAGGGCGTCATCACATTTCTCAATGTTCTCATTTTGGGTAAAAAAAAGAAATTTCGTCCGATTCTTCTTCGTTTCCGAGACAACGAACAGTTGTCGAGTTTGAACGATTATTCGTCGAAATAAATTGCTGATAGAAATCAGTGAGATTGCTGGTATTCACATTGCGCGTGAATTTACTCGCGTGCGTAGAGATTCAAATTTTGAAAAATTTGTATCGTACGCGAAGCCAGTGTGAAAAATATAGTGCTTGAAATAAATGATCGTCGTTAAAGTTGGGTAACATTCAAACATGTTTGACTACTACTACTACTACTACTACTACTACTACTTCTTTTCCTTTCACTGTTTCTCTCGGAAACAAAGACGATCCGTGCGACGATCTTTGTGGTCGAAATGATGGCCGAACGAAATGATGCGAATCGACGAGTGAGATTTGGAACACGGGTGTTTTTATACGTGCCACGAATATTTACCTCAACTCCTGCAATGCTAAGGCAGACAACGTTAAAGAATAGTTGAGCGAATATAGACTTGGTGAACAACGATTCCACGAGTTTCGAGTACCTACTGTAAAAAATAAATTTCATTCGCCTCGCTGCCATAAATACAAAGGAAACAACGAACAAAGGGACAAGTAGTAATAATAGCCAGCCGCCGGTCTATTCAAAATCTAAATTCGTAATTTAAATATTTTTTACACTTTACAACAAGATTACGCGTGTGGAGAAGCGAGAAAAGAAAACTTGTCGAAAGATCTAGCTTCCGTTTCGCATTTTTCTGGGACTTTTTCATGTCGCGTTGTACGTGTGTAATAAATTAAGGGCAAAAAGAGTGGAAAATCTTAAATGAAATGAAATGAGATGAAATGAAATGAAATGAAATGAAATGAAATAGGATCGAATGTTAGAATTTTCTTTTCTCTGTGCGTACAAAGCACAATATTATACAGACTGTGTATAAATTAGCCAACAAAAGATAAGAGGTAGATTTTAAACACACTTGATTCACACGTTAAATCACATTGATTAATTTGAAAATAAAATTTATGTATCTTTCGACTAGAATGACTGTGTCGTATATATTATTATTGAAAGATATAATTGATTTGATAAGAAATATGTTGTAAATAAATACACAAAGAAGTAATAATTAGGGCTTGCCGGATAGTATCGGATGTGTATTGTAGATACCGTATACATGATTCATCGTGCAGTGTGCAGCGAGAATATAAAATAGATCGTACCACTTAAATAACGACAAATGGAAAGAAATGGACAGAATATTTATATGAATGTTTAAAACACGGCATAGAGTCGAAAATATAAAATTGACTGACTGACAGTGTAGTATTTTCCAAGGAATTATCATCGTTGCTATCAAACTTTGTACTTCTCTGCGTCTATGTACGATCTGATGTATCTGATGTATCGAACGTCATATTTCACGTCAATATTTCGTTGCAAATGTGAAAATTAGCCAAAGGGAGCAAATAATACTAATGTCGACGTCCAGACAAGACCTGACACTGACCTGATTGCATTTTGATGTTTTTTTACACAAAGGAACAGTTTGCCGTGTATTCGTTTCTCTTCTTCCGGCAACAGTTGCACCCGATTTTCGTTCTTCTCGGCCAAGTTTTTTCTCAGAGGATGATCCTGTCTCGCGAGATCATTCAACGAGACATTCGTGTCTAAAATGTGCACGGTTCTCTCAGTTCGTAGCTGCTGGAACGAGAAAAAACAGCCCGGAAATGAGTGTTGCCGGGGAAATGAGAAACGTCGGGGGAAAAAAAACGATAACTCGAGGCAATAGAAATGCAAATTTCACCACCTGACAATTGCAAACAATGCGTAAGCGTGTTGCGCGTACAGCATGTACGTGGTATCGCAAGAAGCAATTAAATTGGCGATTATGGCTATTGTCACGTACGAATGTACAAACAGATAATAAAAGTATCGTTGCGCGTCCACGCCGTAATCGAGTTCGATGGGGAAGCAGTTCTCCTCGGAATGGTTCGAACCTCTGACGAGATCGGACATTAGCGATACTGCTGGTATCGTTATGTAAGCCATCACTGTCACATAAACGTATGCTGAAACGAAAGTGGACGCATCTTTTTACTTTACTCGTGGAATTGTGACGACAAAAGAGAAGGAAAGGAAAAGAAAAGGAAGGAAGCTCCGCTTTTGCAATCTGATGTACCCATACAGGCGTAATAAAACGTAATTTTGCTCCCTTGCGCGTCATAGTGTCGAAGGATCGCGTTTTCCGGACGATTCGTGTAGCAGTTGTGGCTATCTCTAATCGTCAAGAGTATGTCCTTGATCTGTAACGAGAGAAATCGAGAGCGTTGATGAAACGATGAAAAGTCTCTGGTAGAGATAAAAATTGGAAAAAATAAAGGTAACGTCCAACGAGATGAACATGGTTTTAACGTCTGAACGTTAGAGAGAGAGAGAGAGAGAGAGAGAGAGAGAGAGAGAAAANTTTCGTAAATCTTTCACTTCGACTGCAACGTTTGCGAGTTTGTTTCCTTCTAAAGTTGGTATTTTCACGTCACGCAGCGAATGTAAGGATATCTTTATTCTCGGAAATTACAAAAAAACAAGTTATTCACGACTACTAGATTTACTACGGTCTTGAAAGTTGAAATTTTCTCTTTACGACGTTTCCTCCTGAAACTTCCTTGTTGTACGACCTCTCTAAAAAAAAAATTTTAAAACTTGTTCCATTGAACAGAAATTTAGTCTGCTTGTAATGGTAAAAGTATTTGCAAATTTACGTCTATTTACTAGTACTAATTTCATTGTCAATGTATATGAATATCGATTTATCGAGACGAGATACCTTTTTCGCGTTGAAAATTGTGTTGAGATACATGGACATGGAGAGGAAGAGTGCGGTGATTGGTGGTATGCACTCGATGGCTAGGTCGGTATCGACGTTCCACGCGTTGGACAGTCCTCTGATCTGAAAGAAAGGGAAGAAGAGAAAAGAAAATGTGTAAAGTGTAAAATTGCAGAAACAAAGTGAACAAAGCCAAGTTCAAAGCCAATTTCACAAAAATTCTATTCCATGCCAAATGATCGCTATAAAAATGATTGTGCTATAAAAATTTCAATCTCGCCGAACGCCTACTCTCTTTAGTTCTTTCAAACTAGATTCCTTTCTATTGTAAATTACTGTACTTCAGAGAGAGAGAGAGAGAGAGAGAGAGAGAGAGAGAGAGAGGAGAAAGAAAACCAATCTTGATTAAACCAATCTTGATGGGAAAATATTTGTTCCACAACGTGGAAAAAGAGAGACGAGTAGTGTGTCTAGTAAATTGTAGAGTTTTTAAAAAACTAGATTTTAGTCGAGAAGAGAATGTGTGAGACGCTGTGTTAGCTCTGCCCGTTGTTCCACCGACGGAACCAAAGAAAGAACCGCCGCACAAACACGGTTTGTCTTGTTCCGACGTGAAAGTCGCTCGATCGCTTTAATTAACGAGCAATCGTCTCGCTTATTAAGCAAAACGTTCTTCGTAGGAAAGTAACGTAGAAAAAAAAGGAAGCAAAAGAGAGAGAGAGAGAGAGAGAGGGAGAGAGCAATCTTCCTTCATTAACTGTCATTAATTTCACGAACAACGTTATTACGTGTCTGTCAACATCGGAGAAATGGAAACGCATCGATAAAAAAGCAAGTATAAAATCTTCCGACAAAGAAGAAGAACTGGTGGAAATTTAACAGTCGTCGGACGACTGTTTAACGAATGTAAATTACGGCGCGACGACTGGAATGATTAACTGCCTACTCGTTGATGATTTAGCGAGCAAATGTTTGCCGATTCTCTTTGTCGCGCGATTCTTCTGCCTAGTCTCCCTGATTCGTCGTCTTTGCTTCTTTCGCTGCGACGGTTGCCCGCGGTCGGATCGATGGATTTCTTCGAGCAGCCCGGTTTTCGATTGAACAAGCGTCTTTTATCCATCATCGGAGTATGGCCGTTTCAGAGGCCTTTGCCAAAATTGTTGAGGCAAGGTGTCGTTTTGACTCCGATTTCCGTCCTCCTGATAGCCGAGGTAATATTTTACAGTAATTTAATTTACGCGAACAAATATATACGCGTGCAAAGTATCCTTCAACTCAGCAGTGGCTTCGAAGATTTTCAAGGGAAAATCTTGCAAGCTTGAAAATTCATTTCGAACAGAGCGAGTGATGATTATTTACGTACGCAAACGTAACGTAATCAGAAATCCTTCCTTTTATCTCGGAGAGAAAGGACGAAAGAGATGGACACTGAACGACTCTGAACGAATAGAATTAAAATGGACCATTGTGATTGATGATTCGAGAAATTTGATGCACATTCCATGCCAAATGATCGCAAAGCTACTTCACTGTGAACTCGCTTTTGTACGTTACATTTGAAAAACCAAACTCAACTGAGAGTCGACTGTATCATATTTTTTTTATACCATTGTTGGCCATTGTTGTCACCTTTTCCACAGTCTGATGGAAACGCAGAATTGGAAATGACAGATTGGAGGTGAGGAGAGGAGAGGAGAGGAGAGGAGAGGAGAGGAGAGGAGAGGATAGAGAAGGAATTTCAGGTGTCTGTGTGGGGAAATTTGGATTTTTGTGCAAGTGCCAAGTGTCGACGTAACTCCGTTAATCTGTGTCATCCTTTGTTAATCCTTCGGAGGGGCGTCGCGAAGAAGAAACTGGCCTTTTCAACTAGCTTGCTGTTTATTTGCGTTAATAGAGGTAAAAGTATTTATACTCGTTTGACGCGAGCAAGAGCATGTTGTATTTCCTACATGTTGCGAAGGTATATGCCACCCAAGCGCGAGACAACGACGAGAAGAAGAAAGCCCTACAGCTTGTAATGAAATTTTACGATTTAACGTAACGACCATTTGCGTCAAAATAAATTTGAAATTATCTAGAAATAGTGGAATTGAATTGAAGCAAACTATTTGTTGTTCTCCTGTTGATGCTACATGTGCGAATAGAAGAAGAAGAAAGAAATATACGGAGAAATGATAAGAAAACTGCGTGTAAAAGGAAAGGTAAAGAAAGAAAGTTAGTTTAGGAAACTTTAGGAAAAGAGACATTCCACCACCAAGAAACGTGAAATCGTTTGTTATATTTCTAACAAAAATGTTATTTGACATACTTGAATGAGTGTCATTGTTGTAAAATAGTAATAAATGCACTGGACAATTTGTATGAAATTGGAGTTACTCGTAATCGTAACGTTTAATTTTTTAATCCATCAGCTTTTTGAAAAATCGTCTCTACATTTTCAGATGTTATATCATATATAATATATAATCCTGGGGTTAAATTGAAAGACAAGTTTCACAACGATCGACCTTTGTCATAGAAATTTTTCGAACAACAACCAATTATCTCTCGATCCTCGACGTTTTCTGAACGATCTGAACGATCTGTTCTGTCCATCGTTGTTCAAGTACGTACGACTCTTGCTAATCGAGATCGAAATGTTGAAACAACGAGCAGCGATGTAATTCGCAGTATATGAAAGTGTCACTTTTATCTCTGATAAAAAAATAGACAAGATACGTTTGTCTGAAAACGAGAATTGAAATACATATTTCAAGTTACATGTGCGTGACGATGGATTGTATAAAAAGAAACTAGCGTATCTATGTACGTACGTATGATGCCTAGTAACAAAAGGATTGAAATTGAAACAAAAGTTGACACGATTTAAACTAGTTGCAACTAAGAAAACAACGACAGACTTTTCAATCTCTTGCCTCTGATAATTTTTAAATTGATAAATAATGGTTATGAATTACGATTAGGTTAGGTCTAGGCACTATCTTAAGTTGGGTCAGCTTAGCTATCATACCAATCTCGTCACATCAAAGTCTCTAGGATTTCGTTTGACTCATTGATCAATACTAACTACTTGTATATTTACAGATTTTACACATATATATATATATATATATATATATATATGTATATATGCATTTCGAGCAATTTAGTCACGTCTCTTTATACTGTCGCGTGTTTTTTAATAATTTCCTCGCAACTGCCCATAGCATAGGTTAATGTTGCGAAACGTGCGCGTCATTTTTGTGATTTTCCTGGCGAGCGAACTTTCCTGGCGCGGTAAATATAAATTGTGCCGCAATTCAACGCGGTAGCTGAGTCCACGAACAAAGTAATTTTAATAACAAATTTATTAATCAATCTTAGTTATAATTATTAATCGTCGTTGATGTAATATTGTTTCGTAATATTAATTTGCATGTTTACGATGTACGAGCAATCTGTTTCTGTTTCCCGAGTTTCAGAAACGAACAAGTTCAGTTCAGCTCAATGTATGTACTGTAACGTGAGTCAAGGTGGATCAAGCTTTTTTACCGTGATTAACGCGTCGATGAACGCAGTTTTTGCCTGCTAGCGAAAATAAGAAGACGAGTTTGAGGGAAAAGTAGAGCCTGCCTGAAAAGACGGTATCGAGTGCTGCTTGACAAAACAAGCCTGGAACCGTGGCGTCGGCAACGCGCATGCGACTCTCTCAATCGAGGGTTGAGAACGAGGGAGCAACAGAGACAGAGAGAGAGAGAGAGAGAGAGAGAGAGAGGGAGAGAGAGGGAGAGAGAGGGAGAGAGAGAGATCGAACGCCGACAGTTTCTGTTCTTCTGGTTGTTCGCGCGTGCTACGCGACTACACGTTTGCTTAGTTTTTTCATCGGCTCGAAGTGGAGACGCGAGTGAAGGGGTGAAAAAAACGGCAAGCAGAAGAAAAATCGAGATAATTTCGTATGATCAACGGCTACGGTAATTTTGGTGTCGTGGAATGTGAGGAGAGCGACAGAGTCGAGCGAGGGGGAGTCAAAGGAACTGAGAACTTGGATCCTCCTCGGTACTTGGATCGCTGAGAAATAGCTAGTGCCGTATATATTTACTGCCGAGAAGACAACAAGTAAGTAGCAGTTTGAAGTTTAATAAAAAGAGAAACATTCGTTCGTGTACGTGTGGGTGCTGGTGCAAGGTGGTCGCTGTGAAACGAATCGCACGCGACAATATGGGGGGAGAAAAGACGCGTAAAAGACGCCGAAAGACTCTCGTGTTCTCGTGTTCTCGTGTTCCTCGCCCGAGAGAAATGTGTATCGTGTACACACGACTGACTCGCAAAAGTCGCAGTGGCAACGAGACAATTTAGATAATTGAATGAATACACCAGCCACGACGCTAGTGATTTTTATTACAGAGAAAAACGTTGCTCGTATTCTTCGGACGCTGCGACTCTCGATGACTTTCGTCTTTGGCGACTTTCTGATCTCGCGATCGTAAACTTTTTTAAAAGCAGTTTGACAAACAAACGTTCAACTTGCAGAGGTTTTGTAGTATCGTACGACAGCTACGTATAGTAAGGTAATATTGTCGAATACAGGTTGATTCGCAAATGTCAGCTCATAGTTGACGGAATGCGTAAGAAATGTGGTACGTTGTGGAATCCTCCTTTGAAGGAAATGTTGATTGTATTCGCTATATTATCTGTTCGCAGACTCGACACTTCGATGCTTCAACATTCAATTTCACGCTCGTTCCAAAGTACAAAGTGTTTCTCGAACAGTGTTTCTCGAAATCTATTCCGAATCTTTCCTTGTAGATCGTGCACATTATTTCAATTGAATCTACGATAGATTTTAAATTCGTCATTATCGAAAATAAAAGTTTCCTTCAATTTATATCATTTCTTCAATTTGTTTGCACATTGCGCGCGCGCGTGTGTGTGTGTACACATTTAAAATATGAATATACATTTGAGAATCATCCTGTATAAGTATTAGGTTTTGTAACAAGTTTGTTCGCACCATCAACGATGAAATTCATGCGTGTTACGTGTCGTGTCACTGAAATGAATCGAGCAATTTTGAAGCTTTCGCCTTTTTGTAAAAAAATTGTACAATTATGTACACTACGCAACATTCCAATGCTGATGCAGCAAACATTTCACTAAATTCAAGTTGTTCGTCAATCGCAATATTTTAAACATTATACATACATTTCGTTCCACGTCGTACTCGAGATCTTTATATATAGCGCTCGTGTTTCGTTTCTATTTCTAATTATAATTTTATTTATTGCGTTTCACGTTCATATCAGATACGATGTGTGAAAGATAGATGGCTCACGTGTATGTCGTTGAGAAAACATCGAGAGACGAACGAATTTGTTGCATAATTTATTCGCTTTTAACTTGTGGGAAAAAGATAAATCTTTGGGACTCGAATGTGCCAAATTATATAACACGTTGTTACTCGGGGTAAGAAATCGTAAAAAGAGCAAGTTTTGGAAAGTTGATTGCCGAAAGAGGGATCTCGAATCATCTTCAAATTCATCGCAGATTCAGCTACGGAAGAAAGAATTGTTCGATGCTTTTGTACACTACGACAGTAGTACGTACAATAATTTATATGTTCACTTTTGCTAAAGAGCAAACTGCTGCGCAGTGTAGAAATATCTCTGAACGAAACGATGTGTTTCACTATCGTGTTTTTGTGAAAAGTAATAATTATTATCATCGTCGTCGTCCAATGTTCCTTTTCTGTTTCATTAAATATCTAACTTTTATCTAAATGTAAAGCACGGTTGCATTTCCGACTTGCTCTTTCGAGATTTCATCTTCGATTCGTTTGAGACGAAGCCNCCCCCCCCCCCCCGAATGACAAAGTGAAAAGCTGAGAGTTTCGAGGGAAACCGGGGTAAAAACGGCAAAATGTAAAAATGTAGCAAAGCAGGACCCTCCGGACAAAACGATGCTACATCTTAGTTTTACTAGTGTTAGTCTCGCTGTTCACTCGAGCGTGAATACCGATGCTTTTGCAAATTTGTAAATCGCAACGCAGCTCCGCAGCTCCGGTTCCAGCGAGTGTGTGGAATACTCTAGTATTGATTGAACAGAATACCTCGTCATGAAGACGAGGAGGCGTAATTGGAGGGGCAAGAGTGGCTCGCAAAACAGCAAAACGCAGAAGAACGTAGGACAGAATTATACGTATACGTACATTGTTCCGTATTCAGGCTTCTCGTCATCCTCACAATGTCGTACGTACGTATGATGTTTGAAAGAGATCGTTTCTGCAAACGTGATGACGAATAGGAATTCCCGAAAGAGGAAAGGATTAGATAACTGGGACTGTGGCGTTGGGCCACATTTTACAATGCTATAGCTTTTCGTAATGATAATTTTCAATCTTTTTCTTTACTTTACGACACTGTATATACAAATATTCTCTCTCTTTTTTTTTTTCTTTTTTTCGAATTCTAGCGCTTGAATATTTAATTTCATCCGTTCGTGATAATTCGCAATTTTCAATTTAACATTGATTTCGCATGATTTTACATGCTCTCTGACAAGCTCTCTGACGAGAACCCAAAATTCTCCAATTTTCACGTTCCAACAAAGGAACGTTAATAGCAACGTAAAAAATGCACGTGATGTATCAATCTTTTATATATAAATGTATACAGAAAATGTTTTATTATTGATTATATAGTTCAATCGGCAACTTGAATATCAATCCTTCGAGTGTTTAGTGTCCAACTATGTATAGATTATTGAATGTTGCATGATTGAATTTTATAATCAATGATGAAATAATTGGCTGCCAATACAATTGGTTGCCACAGTTAGTTAGAGATTCAAACAAGAGTAGCACGAATGAGAAACGCATTTGTAACGCATTTCTCGTGCAGTTTCTCTCATCGATCATAGGGGCGATATTTTATAATCTCGAAAGGAATTTCACGAAACTTGATGTGTTAAATAATTTCAATTTCAAATTATGTTGGCGCATGATTTCGCATACTGCTGATTATCTTCTTCGATAGAATTATAAATGGTGCAGCACTAGGCTGTCGATTAATTAACTAGTCTGCGTGACGCGGTATAATAGTAGTCTCGATACTATACTATACAGAGGATGAAGAATCGTATCGATTGGGATCTCGATCAACCGGATTATCGCGATTATCTGCAATTTGCGATTAAACGAGATTTTGGTTGACCAAAAGTAGTTTGCAATCGTCGATTGCAACTGTTTATTGTCTGTCTGTGCAGGAGCGTGAGATTTTGAGACAAAACTTAAAAATTGAAAATTTCTCGATTAAATATTTAATATTTAATCATTTGTTCATCTCGCGCACGAGAGAGTGAGTATCCCTCGAAGCATATACAGAGTACACGTAATTTTGTAATATTTTACTCCATAGATCGCGCGTAGCAACAGGCTCGTTTGTAAATATAGGAATAGAATAGAGTTGAAACTAGAGTCGAATCATTACTTTTGATCTTCTCGGAGGTGGGCTGTGTTACCCTCGCTTTCGTTCAGGTTTCTAAAATTAGGAAATTACTTTCAAAGTAATTGTTTCGCTTGTTTGTTCGACGAAGAATTATTTCAATGCGACGAAGGAAAGAAGGCGGCTGCTGCTGCTTAAAGCTCAAGTCGCTGGAGGACATGGATACGGGAGGACAGGGAGACTTTACGAGCTCACCGCTAGAGCTGAAAAAAGGTTAGAGAAGGGATTGGCGTCGATCGATCGTCGATGGATGCGTGACTCTGCCCGACGATGTGGAGCACGCAAGCAGCCACAGGGACGACAAGCACGACAGAGCGAGATGATGCAAGGGAGAGTGAAAGGGGAGAGGAGAGGAGAGAGCGTGAATCTCTCTGCTCGGGGAGAGACACTGCAATGTCGCGGGTTTTCATCCCCGTGCATTTCTCCCTCGTGACGGAACCCTCGCCGTGCTTTCATATTATTCGTTCGAACTCCTCCGTGCTAAAATGTTGGCAAAATATTCATTAGTAACAAGTTCCTTCTCTTGCACTTGCCAACTTTTATATTATATTTTACACGATTTTCCATCTTTTTTTTTTTACAATTATCGCCAACGGTCCGCTGGCGCCGCTACGAAATTTTCCTACGAAAATAAAGAAATAATGATAACAACGTTGAACACAATTTGAACAGAGTTTTACGTTTTAGATCGTCAGAGACTGAATGGCGACGCGACTCTGGCAATTCGTATGAAAAGGAAAATCAAAAAACTCGACGCAATTTTCTTTTCTCTATCTCGGTATGTGCAATTTCGTTATTTATTAGTTTGGGCACAAGAGACACTTTCATCTGTTCGAACGACGATGGAAGAATGTCATTTGTATCGTTACACGTAAATGCCATGTACAGCCATATTCGCGATGAAAACGTTTGTTACGCGATTATACACTTTCAGCCAGTGAACAATTTCCTATAAATATGCTTTGCGAACGAACAAAAGTGCGATGCAAAATTGGTTCGTCAAACATTCGCCATCGTTAATTTAATCGTCACTTTTTCGTGGAACGAATATATATCTATCCATATACATCCATCCGAACAGAAATGTGTACTGCCATTTAAGAAAAAGAAAAAAAGTCTCGAAAGCACGTCCCCTTGGATTGAGATTTGTTGCAAGTAACTTGTACCACCATAAGAAACACAACAGATCAGATTTCATTGGGAAAATTTCTCTCTATAACAAATAATTGACGAGATTATCATTACGCGGGACGTTTCAAATGATGTGTAATGTAATATATATTGCGTTACGTTAAGGGGAAATTAAATAATGGAAAAAAGATGGTCATTGGTTATAAAGAAGAAGAAGAAGAAGAAGAAGAAGAAGAAGAAGAGAAAGGTAATAGCAATGGAATAGAGGCAATTTACTGTACGTTGACGCTACTTTGCGCGAGATGAAGAAAGTCTCTCTACAAACTGTTTGCATGCTTTGAGAATCGGGGTAAACAGAACGTTGAGGAAACGGAAGCCGTAGGAAATAAGTAGGCGTCGTAGGCAACAAAGGTGAAGTACAAGATTAGCAGAGAGAGAGAGAGAGAGAGAGAGAGAGAGAGAGAGAGAGAGAGACGTTGGATCGTGGATTTTCAACGAGCCATCCATTTTACAAGCGGCAAGATCAACACTGTGAAAAACTGTAAACTCGCTCAAGATTCAGAGATCATGTTCTCCATGCAAATGCTCGATAAAATATTATTCGTGTTGAAATTCCACGTACGTGTACGTACCCAGTTGTTTTCACATTGCTGTACGTAAAAAATTTATACAAGACAATGTAGTATAATTCTTTTTCAGAGGTAACATTGTCAAATGTTATCCCGATGTAACTTTTATCTAACGAACGAATATCCGCGGAATAATCACACTGGCTGCTGAAACTGAGCCGAGAAGAGTTTTTGACGTTAGTGGTGTCAAGTCTGTGGTCGTTAGATTACGTAATTATTCGTCATCACCTTAACGACGATATAAATGTTCATTATTTTTACAAAGAAATTAGGTAAGCTTTCAAAGCTTTCGTTTTTCTTCTTCACCAAAAAATTGTACGCGTTACGCGTAAGAAACATATACGTCCCGTATATCGAAACTCGATCGATATTGCTACTGTTGTCAATAGCACGATAAACTCGAGTAATTCGACAAACGAACGTCCAGTATTTAGAATCGATTTAGAATTGTTTTACTTGGAAATGTGCTTGGAAATTTCTAACAAATGCGCAAAATTGGTTCTTAATATTTCGACGTCGTCGACCGCGTGTTACGCTGTGAAACTTTTTCATTCTTGTCATCGAGTAATGCCGAGGAGGCGATGATTATCCAAACGCATTCAACGTCCTATCCATAGTGTCCGTGTTTCGTTTCTGTAATACTTCGTTTCGTATACTTTGAACATTGTGAAAACTGGCGGGAACGCTAGTAAACTAGTAAACTAGTAAACTAGCATATCGAATATCGAGGAAATTTATTTCAAGCGTAAATAGTCGAGCATCGATCAAGCGAGTGCTTTGGCGTTGAAATTATAAGAGAGAAGAAAGAGTAAAGTTGATCGGCTATGTGGGACCAGCAATTTTTGGCAATTTTTAGCGAATCGAGAAATTGAAAAATGCAAAATTCGAGTGCAAAGAGAGGGAGAGAGAGAGAGAGAGAGAGAGAGAGAGAGGGTAGGGTTGGAAGAAGGGAGGAAAGGGAGAGAGAGAGGAGAGGAGAGGAGAGGAGAGCAAACGAGGGTGTTGGTTGCGAGTCGATAAACCAGGGGAAACGCGAGCACCGTTGCGCGAGCACGGCTTCAACATGGCGGTCGGTGAGTGGCATTCCCCTTTTCCTTGGATCTGTCAGCCAGGCCCCGAGAGGGAAGAAACAAGCGCTACGAGGTGCTCGTTTCGCCATCGAGATTCGAGATTCGAGATTCGAGATTGCGCGTTTCTCTCCTTCCTCTCTTTCGGGCCTCGACCGAGAGTGTCGCGGAAAAAGAAACGGAGAAAAAAAGAAGAAAAAAAAAGAAAGAAAGAAAGAAAGAAAGAAAGAAAGAAAAGATCGCGCTTGGGGATCGACAGGCGGCGTGCGTGCGTGTGTGTGTCGCGTTACGTGTGGGTGGATACGCGGCATGCAAAGGCGGAGAGAGAATCCTTTCGATCGACCTGATTAACCGATCGGTTGCTCTTTGCACCGTGTGCTTTCAGACGAGGGCTCGATATGCGGCTGAAGGAAGCTATCGTCTCGGTACCGCCGCATCCCGGGGGATTGAACAACAAGTAAGTAAGCAAGCCAATTCCAATAGGGATCGAATTGCTCGAGAGTCGAGAGAGAGAGGAGAGACCAGGTCGCTCGATGCCTGTCGTCGTTCATCTTCCTCATGATGCCAGTCTCGTCTCGTCTCGTCTCGTCTCGTCGTTGTCATCGACGTCGCGTCATCTCCCAGTTATCATTTATTTTCACTTCACCTCTGAGCCTTTTTGTTTTTCTTTATTTTTCCTTCTTTCACGAGAGCGACAAGGAGAGACGGTCTGAGAGATCTTTCCTTCAAGTTTCATCTTTCAATCAAAGGAAGAAAATTGATTGGATTTCGATGACACGAACGACGTGGTTTCCTGCGTCAAAATTAATGTTTACGTTTTTTTCCAATCTCTTCTCCGAATGAATTTTTCCGTTGGCGGTGAATTCCCCAAAAGCTTGGTGGCGGCTTTTTCCAATTTTTTGCTTCTTTGACTTTTTCTTTGTAAGAAACGCGACGTCTTCTTCCTACTTTTTCCTTTTTCCCAGCAACAAGAGTACGAGTAGACAACTTTCTCGATTGCCCCGAGATCGAGTCGATGAAATGAAATGAAATGAACGAAAATTGAGAAAAGCCGGCAAACTAGAGATTTACCATCGTTTCTCTTTTGTATTTTCATCCTTCCGGTTGTATGGACTCTTTTGCCTCTTTTACTTTTACTTACTTACTTACTTAGTTTCACTTTTAGCGGTGTAGCGCTTCACTTGGCATCGTACGAACGTTCGCTTGTTAATTATTTTGTATTTTTGTTCTCGTCGTTTCCCGACGTTTTCTCGCTGTGTGGGAGCGAAAGAAGAGAAAAAAGGTTGGACAAGTCGCGTTACGCGCGAATATCGTACGTCGTCGTACGTTGATAAAGTTTAGTCAGTGCAAAAGTGCAGAGCACTTCGATGTTTTTAACGTGTACGTGTACGTGTACGTGTACGTCGATGGATCAGGTGGATCACGTCGTTTCGTTTCGTTTCGAAAACGAAGACGGTCGTTTCTTCTCTCCTCCCTTCGTCATCCGCGCGTCCTCAACATCAGAGTAGTAATTAGCACGTGTAATTAACTTGCTTAATAGTAATTAGATAGTAATTAGCGATTAATCCACAGCTTGAAATAGCTTCGTCGCAGCGATCGTAGCAACGGCAGTAGCTAATTAAATAATACTTAAACAACTACTAGTGTGTAAAGAATTGTAGAATATTTATTCCGAACCTTATATATTATTAGCAATGCCAAGGCATTTAACTGAAAAGGAAAAACCACAAGGTTAGTGTCGACTCTAAACGGTTTCCCCTTTTTTTCATCACACTTTTCTATCCTATATATACGTCTGTGTATATATATATATATATATATATATATATAT